>JAVFHQ010000083.1:0-78276 GCA_035135055.1 Oleoguttula mirabilis | reverse complement strand
AGGTTAATAGTAACTCTAGGTAGTAGCTTTATAAAGATTAGCTCCTTAAGGAAGGACTTAGTAAAAGCATTATTAATATCTACCTAATAGTACTCTAAATTATATATTACTACTAGAGCTATAAATACCCTAAGGGTATTATACTTTATAGTTAGAGTAAAGGTATCTTTATAGTTAATACTATACTTCTAAGAGAAGCCTCTTACTATAAGTCTAGCCTTGAACTTCTCTATAGAACTATCTATATTATACTTTATATTAAAGACCTACTTAGAGCTAACAATATTAGCCCCTCTTAGAGGAACTACTACTTCCTAGGTATTATTGCTACCTAGAGCAATAAGCTCCTTATTAATAGTATCCTTCTATATCTTACTCTAGATTAGATCTCCTACTATATCCTAGTAGGTACTTAGTACTAGGATCCTTTCCTTAATATTCTCCTAGGCTAAGTATACCTATTCTAATGCTTCTTCCTAGTACTCCTAGCTTTAGAAGTTATAGCTAATAGATAGCTTAACTTTAGAGATTATAGCAATAAACGCCCTAAGCTACTTAGATTCTAGCTACTTAGGTTTATTATCCTAGTCTCCCCTCTATCTCTTGCTCCTAGCAATCTGAGCTAGGTTTGGAGGAGCTTGAGGTTCTTTATGCCTAAAGTTATAGACTTTGGCTATATCCTCTACTAATAGAGGTGGTGGAATGTGGACATAAGCTATCTTAGGCTTTGGTGCTGCTACTTTAGGAGCAGGCTCTTCCTTCTAGGTATTAGCCTAATCTGTTGCCTTTGGCAAGGGGATTTCTATATAGGTAGCTCTTCTAATAGGTACTAGCATTGGCACTAGTTTTGGGATCTATAACATGATCAATGGGTTCTTGGCAGGCCTGCCAACTAGCTTTCTGACTGGTGCAGCATTTGATGTTGTAAGGATAGGAATGCCTAGGTTAATATCCCCTCCTTTTTCATTCTCATAGAACTTCAGAGTGCTACATTGGATTACCTTCTTCATATTAGGTGCCCAAACTCTCCAGGCCTTGGTTATGCCTTTAACATATCTAACAAAAACACCAACTCTGCCTCGGTCTATAAGCTTGTTAGAGCGACTAGGTAGGCTTTTAGGGTTTATGTAAGAATACACTTTGCAACCCTAGACACGAATATGGTCGATTGATAGCTTGACTCCTAACCAAGCTTCTTTAGGAGAAACTCTTTACCTATCAATCTTAGGTCCAGTTGCTATCCTGTTCCTAATGTGAATATTAGATTCCAGGGTATAGGACTAGAACTTATTAGGGAGTCCTAAGTCCTTTAGCATTAACCTAATGTTGTTCTCAGTGGTCTAGATAGCCCTTTCTACTACTCTATTCTAAATAGAGTTATAGGCATTAGTGTTATATATAGAAATGCCAAATTCCTTCTCCTATTGCTTTAAGAGCTTGGTTAGCTCTAGAGCATTGTTACTTCTAACTGCCTTTAACAAGGTGTTAGCTTCCCTTTCAACTAGCTTCTTCTATTCCTTAAGCCTTTGAGGTATATCAGTTCTTGTCTTCAGTTTATAAGACCAGACTTTCCTCGAGTTGTTATTAACAATCTCTAAGAAGTATCTGAAGCTAAGATAATTAGCTTCTAATGGACCACAGATGTTAATTAAGGCGAGTGCAAGCACTTCCTCCTTTCTGGCTATGGCCTTGCCCCTCCTATTCTTCATTCTAGTAAGGGCACAGACTTTACAGATATGGTTTGGATCTCTAGAAGGAATGGGTCTAGCTAGAGTGGTAACCTTGTAGAGCTGCCTTAGCTTCTTATCTCCTAGGTAGCAGAACCTTCTGTGCTAAAGCTCCTACTAACTTTGTTTAGTAGTAGGGTAAGCTACTTCAAACTCACACTAGTAAGAGTTATAGTTAACATTAGATTCCTTGCTTAGCAGAGTAGTCTTAATTCCAGCAAGTCCAGCTTCTGGCAGAAAGGGTTGCTTCTTAGACACAAACTTATAGGTATAGAATGTGTCTACCACATAGACTCCATTCTTGACCTTGCTATTAATAGCAGGGTTCCACGTCCTCTTGGAGAGGATGGTCTGCCTGTCCTCGTTAACAACCCTAACAAGTCTGAATTCCTAGCATAGCTTTCTAACTAAGATTAGGTTAACTCTAAGGTTTGGTATATAAAGAGCATTGCTAACAATCCGATTCCCTTTCCTATCCTATATAACTATATCCCTATAATGATCTGAATAGAGAAAGCCTCCTCCAACTTTGATCTACCTTCTTATAGTGTGTATTATAGGTTTCCTAAAGGAACCTAGTTAGTTAGTCATATGGAATAAGGCACAAGAGTCAAGCATCTACTGGTTAAGTGGAAGCTTACCTTTTGCCTTAGATATAGTAGCTTTAGCAACATTAAAGTCTTCTCTATCTAATAGAGAGGAAGACCTATCTAATAATAATACTAAGGATAGCTCTTTAGTAGGGAATGCCCTATAGGGCTTGCTAGATAATAGCTTCTTCTTTAGGCTCTCTATCTTAGTAGTAAGCTAAGAGAACTTTATTATTAAGGACTTAAGGTTAGGTAATAATAATCTTAGAGACCTAGATAAAGATATACGCTTCTTATATACCTTGCTTAGCTAGATCTTAGATACCTAGGATAGTCTTAATAATAATACCTAACTAATAGACTTCTAGGCCTTATCTAGATAAGGACAGTTCCTAATAGAGTAGTCCTTCTTATAAAGGAAGCAAGATAGGGTTCCTTAGCCTCTTCTATCCCTAGCAAATATGCCTAGCTCTAGATTAGGTATATACAATGCCTAATACTCCTATAAGAGGTATAAGATCCTATTAGGATCCTCCTCTCTTAATATATTAATAGATGCCTTAAGGATCTAGAACCTATCTAGTAGGGAGGCTAGCAGTTACTATACCCTTATCTTCTCTATATATACCTCCTTATATATAGGAGTAATAGCTACAATCTTCCTAGATATCTTAGATAGCTTAGTCTATGCTTTATTAATAGTAGTAAGGTTAGATATAGTAAAGCTACTATACTAGGCCTATAGGTACCTAGAGGTAATATATAGGTCCTAGTTATACTTAGACTTTAGCTTTTGCTATATATCTCTAGCCTAGTCTATACTATTAAGGTAGTTAGAGTTAGATTCTAAGATATTCTACTTAATTAGGCTAACGACCTTAGTATTAGCCTTAATCTACTTAACATTGTAGATAGAGTAGTATAGGGTATTAAAAGAGTTCTCTAGAAGGATAGTAGTGCTAGATAAGATAGATAGTATAGAGGAAGTAGGTATGTCTTCTTAGCTATCTAATAGTGCCCCTCCTAACACTATCTAGTTTAGGTCCTTACTAATAAGCTCTATCTTTATAACCTTAGACTATCTCTTATAGTTAGCCCTACTTAAGACTAGTATCCTCCTCCTACTATCCCTACCTTCTCTATCTAATAAGTCTATCTTATAGGTAGTAATAGCAATTCTTAGTAGTTTTCTTAAATAAGTAGACAAAGCTCTTACTTTAAATAGTTATCGTAAAGAGGTTGGATCTAAATGTAATGCTAATAAAACAAAAGGTTTATTAATAGATCCGGGTGCTACTAATCTTTAGTAGGCTTGGGTTGCCTTAGCGTAAGAGGGCTTAGTTGCTTCTAGGTCCGTTTAGAAGGCTTTGTACTATAGAGTCCGTTACTGCAGGCTATAGTATTCTTCTTTGGCTAAGTTGCCTACTATACCTTGTAGCTTCCTTAGGTAATACAAATGGAGTAAACACCTTCTCCTTCCTTTCTTCTTAATGCCCCTAGCTTTAATAGAGGTAGGTATCCTTTAATAGTTTCTTCTCTATAAGCAAGAAACACTTAGCTAACCCGGGCTTATAACCTATTAAAAGGTATGTCCTATAGGTAGGTTAGGTATAGAAGTATCTTGCTTAGGAATAGGACTAAGGGAACCAATCGTACTATTATATAGTGTTAATTGAGTTGGGCTATATATAGGAGAGATAGAGATTTTATCTTGTCTCTTCTAGGATAACTAAGTCTTAGTAGCCTAAAGACTTAGGCTATTACTCCTACTATCCTCCTAAACTAATATAACTTAACAAGCTAGAAATATAGTAGCTTGCCTATACTAAGTAGAAACCTAGTATTACTATTAAATATTAATAGTAGTATAGACTTAATAGTATAGTAGAAGTCTTTAAATCTATTACTAGTAGGTATTCTAGTAAGAGCTAGTAGTAGTAGTAGTATTAGAAGTACTATAGATAGTAGTATCTTAAGTAGCTACAAGCTATAATAGTTTATCTAATATATATTTAAAGCTAGAATATAGAAGTAATAGTATTATAGTAGAAAATATTAGATAATTAGATTCGAAGGTAGTACTTAGTATAGGTAGAGCTTATAGATTACTATTCTTAGTACTATATATTCTCTATAGTACGCTATACTATATATATATAGAGAATAGATATTAATATATATAAATCTACTATAGACTAAGACTAGATTACTTTAAACTTTTAACCTTTTCTTAGTATTACTAGCTCTCTCTCTACTTACTTATTATATATAAACTTACTTCGATTTCTTTACTCTTTCTTATAAGCTTATACTACTTTAACTCTAACTATTAATATAACTACTATCTTATATAATAACCTTTTTAAGTATACTTAGACTAGATAGTCTAGCTTTATTAAAGTCTCTATAGATAGTACTTATATTATAACTTAGTAGAGAGTTAATTAGACGTAATTACTACTTAAAGACTAGATAGATATTCTAGTCTAGTAATCCTTAGTTACTCTACTACTATTATAGTATATATTGCGTCTAGACTACCTATTATATACTAAACTACTACTATGTCTTAGTAGTACTTCTAAACTATTCTTAGATAAGTAGAGTAGCTCTATATTATATATTATAGGTAGTTCTCTTTTAAAATAATAGCTTAGAGCTTTTATATAGCTAGTTTCTCTAATATTATAAATAAGCTAAGAGTAATTACTACTTAGAGATTTACTATACTTAGTCTAAATAATTAGTATACTTATTATAATATACTTCTTAGAGTAAGTTATAGTAATAAGGTCTATATATATATTTAGCTATTAGGCCTAGGTACTATATTCTTCTATATTAAGTAAAGGCTAATTAAGAAGATATAGTTCCTACTACCTTTACTAGATAGGTAGACGTCTTAAAGAGTAGACTATATATTATAGATAAATTTTCTAGTATAGTTAGATAGTACTAGTAGATCTATCTAGATATTCTATAGCTAGTAAGTAGAGCTAGATTTTAGCCAACTTCTAGGTATCTATAATATCTATTATATAGATTCTTAAGACTAAGAAACATAGCTTAAGTTTAATTTTAGTACTAGAATTTAGATATACTAAGGTCTCTAATAAGACTCTTTAATAGATTAGAACTAATATTAATATTATTAGTATATATACTAGAGCTAGAGACGTAATATATATACGAAGTATAGATAGGCTTATTAGCTAAAATAAGAATAAGAATCGACTATTACTAACTAATATATCTCTCTACTTATATACTAGGTAATATAAGTAGTAACTCTAAGTATAGCTACTTTTAGTAGAGTATTATATTAAGTTTAAGTTCTTATATCTTAAGTATTATAGATAGTTATAGTTAGAGCTATTATAAAGGTCTTATATATTCTAGGATCTAAGTACTATATACTAACTCTACTATAGTTCTATAGCTATTTACCGAATGCTATTAAAGGTACTAGTAGCCTTTAGAACAATACGCTAGGTAGTAGGTCTACGTTTAGCTAGCTCTAGTATCTGTTTATAGGCTTATATATACGTTGCGTGTAGCTCGATCTTGATTGTAGGAAGCTATAGTGAAACTTGTAGGCCCAACACAGATGCTAGGGTACAGAGCAGCTATCCCACGATCGTTGCTTGGCTGACGATATGCGATCGTTTCAGTGACTCACCGCTAGCAAACAGTAGTCACCGTTGGAAGCCTGCGGTCACGCATCCTATGTCCACCCTTTCCGGTCGCTGCCTTGCTCTGTGCTTTGCGGACCGCACCACTGCATCGTCAGCTATTACTGCGCTATCCAATCTTGCACTTGCTTTCCACTCTGCTTCCGGACTTCCTTTCGTCAATACCAATCAACATCGCTCTTGGGATCGTACGCCTCCAACATGTGCGAGTGGCTCGCCGCAACTACCCACGCCTGTGGCCACGCCCGCAGACAGTGCATCGTCGAACGTTGCCCACGGGCATCTGAAATCCAACGCAATTGCCCAAGACCAGCATCCATTCCATATGGCTCAACGTGCCGCGCTTGCTCCGCCAGGCGGCCTAGGCCTGTGCTTCGGCACACGCTCACGGAAAGCTTGGGGGTATCGTCAAGCGAGCTTGAGAAGTTGGAGCGCTCATACAGCGCTCCACATCCCGATCCGAGGGCGCAGACTGGTCCCAGCGAACCGGCTTTGCCAGTGGCACAGCAGTCAATGCCGTCCACAGAAGTCGCCGCAATGCAGGAAGTGGCGGAGGAATCGAAGACCCAAGACGTCTCACTGCGTGGGTCAGAGCAGGCAGCAAACCAGCATGGCTCCGCAACACCGGAGACTTCGCCCGGTGGTGAACACACGGCGCAGTAGCTGGGTTCAGTAACGACTCCCTGGCTTCGGCGCCGTGACGGGGGAGGGGTACGGAGTTTCAAGAGGCTGCCACGCAGGCGGATCAGTGGGGCGGGTATGTGCCGAGGGAGTATTGGCTCTTGTGCTATTGAGGTGGATGGTGTCTCGATGACGATGGCGTCCCACATCTGGGAGTAAGAAGTGACAGAGTGGGTAATGCGGAGGTAATGAGTTAGACCATGGTGCAAGATCCGATGGCCACCACGAGCACGTAGGGCTCCCTCTTCAGATTGCTGCAAGAACACCGCAGCCTCGAATGGCGAAATCGGCGCCTGGTTGGCATCGACAGAATGTGGAAAGCACACGGGCGTCCGCTGCGTGTGGACACCTAAGCTTTGTTTACTTGATCGCACAGCCTCGTACGTACAGCGAAAACGCTTGCTAGTAGCATCATGCACGCCTCAAGCCGCTTAGCCCGGACATCTGCGAACACACTTTGCTCGGCGCCGATGGTAATGACTTTGAATGACCGATGGCCAGGGATCCCCTGTGCTCTTTGATCATGTTCCAGTGACGGCGATACAACGGCCATGGTGGACACCCGCCATAAATGCCAAAGTAGCACGAAGGCGTGCCAGTTAAAGAAAGAGGAGCGCAGGGTATGACCGATGGTGCCATGACCCGGTTCGGTTTGCTCAAATGCATGATGTTCAGGTGCTGTAGTATGCGCTGCCTTGGGTACTCGGGGCGGTCAGTGACAGCGGAGACTACCCAGGCGACAACAGCTTCTCGCAGTAGGATGCACGAGGCGGTCGTCACCCAAGTTTGTTTCTAAGAGGCCCAAAACTGACTCTGGGCACTCAACACTGTTTTTGCTCAAGGGCTTTGACTCAAGATGCAGTCGCCAGCGAACCAAGCAGGTTGCCGTGTGTCTAGAGCTAGAGCAGTAGTGAATGGTGCCGCGCTGTACCATACGATATATACTCCTCCTGCAGTCCGCCGACATGGGGATCCTCACTTCAACAGCAATATCTCCACTCAGTAACGATCACGAAGCTTCGACAACTCTGCGACACGATCAAGACCCTAAGCGATCAGCAGTCTGTCAAGTCAACGACACCTCTGAGATCTCCGAACGGTCAAGCAGCTCCCCAGAGGACGGAGTAGGCGGCGAGGACCATCAAAAAGCGCTCTCTCGGTGACCGACCACATCAACGCAGATTCCGGAAACCACTTCGCGAACGAGAAATGTGCAAATACCACCAACCCCGTCGCTTCGGTTGCCTTCATATCGACCCCGAAGACGGTCAACCCATTTTCTTCGGACTCTGTCAGCTAAAAAGGGAGGCGAGGGACAGAGGCGGAGAGGCGCTCAGGTGTGTCCCCACCTGGCTGCAAAGACAGATACTACCGTATAGCCAGAAATGCCCCAAATGCATGACCCCGGAGCCGACAAAGAGGGAGCCGCTGGGGAATATTAGGCAGGCGAGAGCCTCCAGCCATCGTTAGGGTCCTTGTGGGAGTGCGACCCGATGCCGGTGCCTCTGAACGGGGATGCCCTGCGAGAACGAGATGTTGGAGACGACGGTATTGGAGATGACGATATGAGCTGTCCGCTGGCCGGACGGCGGCGATGATGTCCTAGCTGGAATATGAGTACTTGAGGCGTCCGGAGAGGCTGATATTGGGGAGGTGAAGGCTGGTACCGTGCTGCATTGGTGTTTGTTGCTCGACCTGTTGCATATTTCCTGGCGATGCTTTGGACATTGGTTTCTTCTGTACAGTCTGTACTTATGTATCCCACATCCACACGTCCAGTCCCAGAGCAGACCCTAATGCGTGCGAAAGATCCATGTCCTGTGGTGATCGTCAGTCATCCAAGCAGCAAATCTCAGAGCTCTACCGAGCTTGCGTGCACACCATGCCATCCTATGCACCCGACCACCTGTTCCTGCTGCAACCCGGTGGACGTGACTCTTACTGTCGATGATTCAGGCCGTCGCCGCCCCCCAACGACTCAAGTGTGCTTCCCGGATGCTTGGAACGTAGGCTCGTTGTGGACCGTTGATGTTTGTTGCCACCGATGCCAGCTACCTGATGACCCCAGTCGTTGCGCGACCAACACATCGTTTGTCTCTGCGCAAAAATGAGCCCGGACTTGGCCTCGTGCAACGCTGCTGGCAACCATGCCTCTCAATGCTCACGGTGGGATTCGTTCCGTGATTCTCATGGCTTGAGTGAAGGGTATCAAGGCCTGCGGAGGTGCTTATATCATTCGTAGGGTGTGCTCTCTCCTTGCCCATTGTCGAGCTCGACCCAACATCCAACCCAACCATCGTGCACCTCCATACAGAGACGACCATACACGCTCTCAGACCAGCCCTCCTCATTCCACAGAGCACTCCCGATCCCGAAGCGGCCCCAAACCATCCAACACCCAGCGAGCAAGCACCTCCACAAGCCCAAACCGAGTGAGTAGTCGTAAGCAGTCCCAAACGGGTGTCTTCCACAACGACTAACAACCATGAAGCGTCAGCGGCTCAACGAATCCGATGTGTCAATACTGGGGCAATTACCGCTTCCTCGGCTGCCGCCACTCCGGCCCAATCCTCTACGATTACTGCCCGGAAAGGAAGATGGCAGCGCGGCCAAACACAACGCCCTACGAGTGTTTCCCAGAACCCCAGCCACGAGGTCAGCCACCTGCGCCAGCTCAGCCGATCCAAGGAGGGTGTGAACGCTCCTGCCCGGCCTGCAGAGCCATCGTTCAAGAGGAGGCGATAGCGAGGGCAAATCGGGCGGCAGAGCTGGAGAGGGTGAATCTGTTCAGGCGGATAGCGAGGGAGAATTTGGCGCTTCAAGTAAGGCAACTGCGGCAGCAGCAGCGACAGCAGCAACGGCGACGTTGAGACCGCTCACGATTGCGGAGAGGCCCAGTGGCGTTGGCCCGTTAGATCAACGCTACAACTGAAGTATAGCATTGCTAGACGGTGTCGACAAGTCTGACGGACCGACACACCTGGTGCTCCGATGATGGGTATGCGATGATGAGACGCAGCAAGCGCAGGCGCTTCGCTGATTGAGATGCTGTTTTCGTGGGCGTTCTGATCTAAGTTCATTGTATTCTTCTGTGCCCACCATAGCCCTCAGGGCGCATGTCGTGCGTGTGCTCGTATGTCGCCAAATCTTTCAAGTAGCCAGACCCTTCAGCCTCCATGGAGTGATGATCCGATCCAGCATACCCGCACGGCCACGCTACACCTCTTCCCACGGGTCTCGACTGCTACGCTCTCTGAGGTAACTGCAGCATTCAGTCTGAGCACTCCAGGTGGTTTTGCTGGTGGCCAAAGTCCCATGACCTCGCCACTTCCTTGATTCGGGTGAGCATCATAGTGCATGCCGTCAACTACACCTTGGCCGCGTCCAGTGTTTGCCGCAAAGGTCCCGTGTGTCAGAATCTCTACAACGGCCATGACTCCCGGGTTTGCTCACGGAGGTGAGTAAGGTCAGTCGCCCTCCCACGCTCACCGTTGTTTGCGTCGAGCGCCGTACACACCAGTAGTGGGTCACGAAAGAGTACGTAGCTGAGCGGCTATCGATGCAGTGAAGCATGCTGGGTGCTGGAACAAGCATGGAGCCGTACATCTAACCTCTCCTGCCCCCTCGGCATCACTCCTCCACCAGCAGAGCACCTCGACCCAGCGACCCAGCGACAATTCCCAGCTCACCAACACCGCTCAGACGTGAGTCCATTTCCAGACCGCAACCAACCAACCATCGGGACGGAAACTCGACTTCTCGAGCAGTTCCCAAGCCGTCGTGCCGAAAGCCCATCAGACTCCACAGTAACCGAGCACTGCCCACGGGTACAGGGACCCTCCCACTAACCCAGCGAGCTCTCCGCAGCAAACCCACCACCACCCAAAACAACCCGCAATGTGCCAATACGAATTCACCTACTGGTGGGACTGCGGCGCCATCGACTATCGCCTGACCCGGCACTGCCGGCCCGTCCTCGCGTTGGCATGGCCAGGCACAGCACCCGTGGCCTGTCCGCTGCCACCCGGCAACCCCCTGGAACGGATCGACCACATCCTGTTCGATAGATGCGGGCTTTGCAATACATGCACGCGGCCGACGCGCCCGTCGCAAGCGTTCAAGTACATCAACAACTACCTGCGCCGGCACGAGTGAGGTTGTTCCGCGCTCCAGGCTAGAGGGGGGGGGATCAGGTTGGCATGGCAGTCGCAACCAATGCGGGTCCAGCTGAGGGCTGCAACGGCGCCCCCCCGTGAATCGGCGAACAGCAGCTGCATCTTCCATTTACGTGCGGTGGCAGGATGCAGCGAGGCGCAGGCGCTTTGCTCGAATGCGATGCTCTTTTGCAGGCGTTCTGCTCTATTTGGGATCGGGCTCTAGTTCGTGCCGTTGCGGTGTAGCGGTCTTCTGTTGGCTCTGTCGACGGTATTACATACTGTTGTTCCTTACAATAGTGGCGATCGGAGGTAGTTGTACGTTGATTGCGTCAAAGTAGCTGGGACCGAAAGTATGCTGGACTCAACAACCATCCCAGCGTGCCCTTGCCAAGTGCGGCAGCCTGTCCGGGAAAGACTCTCGGCGTCCAGGTAAAGCCCAAGTGGGAGTGGGACTTGGGTCTCTCGGTCCAGGAGCTCAGGCGGGGGGTGGTAGTGACAGCCGGCCACTGACCAGTTTGGACATCTACCCAGAGCACCCATTACACCATCCTCTCCACGTCTGTGCTTGCGAGGCCCACATTACTGCACCCGCCAGTCGCTCGCAGCCATCGGAGAACCGCTTGGTCCCAGGTCCAGCGAGCGCGCGGGTGCCCCGCAGCAGCAGAGGCTCCCACAAGCCCTCCGAGCAGTTCGTCCAAGCAGCCCCCGACCCACGAAACCTCCTACCTCGCCTTCTACTCTTTCAGCTCGGCAACAGCGAAATACCCCTTGTTCTCCACCACGCCCCGATTCTTCACCACCGCTGTGTACTTGACCACCCACTGCGGCTGCACCTCCCCCCTCAATCCCGCAGCATCACCGCCTCCCACTCCATTCTTGCCCTCCTCACCATGCAGACTTTTCCGCTTGTCCCCAGTCTTCGTCCCCTCAGCCAACACACCCGCACCGTGCTCGCCGTCGCCGAGGAGTTCCCGCACAGTCCCGCGCGGCAGCACGTTGGAGCAATCGTTGTGCACGAGCAACTCCACGCTCTTGCCTTTAGCAAGCTTCAGAAGATCCTTAGGCACGGAGCAGCAGTCGCGCAGGTTGATCTGGTCGACGCTCGGCGGGATGCGCGTGCCCTCGAGGAAAGCAGCCAGCCTATCGTGGCCGAATTCGGCGATGCCCAGCTTCTTGACCAGACCCTCATCGTGGAGTGATTCGAGCGTTTTCCATGTCTCGATCAGGGCCTCCAGACGCTCAGGCTCGGCTTCGACCGGTCCACGAGTAGACAGTTTATCCGGGCAATCCTCCTCGTCGTCAAAGTAGATGCCGGGAAAACACACAATCAGCAGATCAACCGACGGCATATGCAGCTCCTTCAGCACCAGGTCCAACGCCTCCCGAGTCTGCTCCTCGCGCTTCTCCGCCGAGGCACCGGGGAGGTAGAACAGCTTGAGGGTGATGTCATACTGCTCCCTCTCCTCCTGCAGCGCCGAGTCCTCGAAATCCAGCGCCGGCACCTCTAGCACATCCCCCTTCCGACTCGTCCATGTAGTATAGCTGGGTCTCGTGACCGCCGCATCCCCGTCAGCGTCGTCCCCATTCGTCGCAGGAGCATAGTGCGCCTCGAAGTTGGCGCGCAGGGAGGAGATGAGCTCGGCGTTGCTCTTGGATTTCGTGGGCCGGTGGATGGACGAGCCGGCGCCCAGGATGTTGCTGTGGCTGTTAGTGCTGTGTCAACGGTAGGATAGGTGCCCGTGACGCACGAGGTGGACAAGACGAGCTTCATGACGCTGACAAACTGCCGCTGTCACGCAAATATCTATATGTTGGGCGCGGGAAGCTCGCGATTGAGGAGCAGAGGAGAAAATCAACGAAATATGTACATAGATGGCAAGAAAGGGAAGCGCAAGTGTGGTCTATAGGCGGGTCTATGCGGCCACGGAAGTAGTGCAGCAGCCGTGACGACGCAAAGATATTACGCGGACTTTGCGGCCGAAAGGCGGCACCTCACCTTCCATTTCCAATACCCAATCGCGGAGTGGGGCTATACCCCGAATCTGCTTCGGAATACATCATGTACCGCGGTCTCCACGAGGAGTACGCCTGCTGTGGGTAGAAAACTTAGGTAAGGTAGGTGATCAAGATCCAGATCCAGTCATATAAGCAGCATCCATGCCACGTTCCGGCCACAATAAGGCGAGAACGGGCTGTCAACACTGCAAAGCGAGGAAGGTCAAGGTCAGCATCTCAATAGCGCCCAGTCCCCTTCACTGCGTTCTGTAGTAGTGTGGCGAAGGCCTTCCAACATGCAGCGCCTGCATTCGCCACCGTATCCCATGCGAGTATGTCACGCCTCTGCCGCGACGACGAGCCACAGGCCTGCAACAGTCGTCGCTGGATACACCGGATGTCCAAGGCGAGCCGCCGCACCAAGGACCTCATTCGTCGACCTCGTCCACCCTGTCGACTACTCTGAGTCCATTCGCACACGATGATCTGGACACGACATCGTCATTGCAGACTAGTGCAGCAGACCCAACCCTCGAAGTCCGCCTCATGCACCAATGGACAGCCCACACCTGCACGACCTTCTCCCCAAGCCCGGACTTCTGGCGCAATCGTGCCCCGTTGATAGCGATGGATCATAGTTGCCTGCTGGACGCCATGTTCGCTCTCTCCGCTCAAGCTCTGTCAAAGCACAGTTGTGCCGAAGAGTGTGAGCAAGGCCAGCAGTGCGCCCAATTCATGGGGCGGCATGCGCAGGTGTTCTTTGATCTAGCGTTTGCGAGGATGCGTCACGGCATAGAGGGGAAGGGTGAGGACGAGGAGGGGATGGACGGGGTGGCCAAAGGGAAGGCATGGGAATGCTTGTACCTCACTTCCGTCTTACTATCAGTCTACGCCCTTGTAAAATTGAGCGAGACACCCGCAACTGACGATAAGGTCCCAAATGCATCCCATGCCGCCCTCCTCCTCTGGCTCCGTCTCTCCACCGACACGCAAACAGCATACCACAACTGGAACCTACCCTCCGATCGCTCAAAGGCCACCCAAACCGCTCTGCACCCCTACGGCACCACCCTAACCCCCTCAGAAGACAGCCTCTACCACTCCGAACAAGGCCACCCCTTCACTCAACTCCTAACCTTCGCCTCCGGATCCGAAACCACCACCCCCGAAGCCGCCCAAGTCTACGAGAAAGTACTCAGTCACATAACCTACACCTTCAAGCTCTCAAACCCCGGCACCCACACCCCCCCTCAAAGGACCCAACACCTCCTCGCCTTACCCTCCCGTCTCCCACCCCGCTTCACGACCCTCATAGCGACTAAACAACCCTGAGCTATGGTAATGCTGGCCCACATTCTCACGCACATGAAATTGATCGAGACCGCGGTGCGCCTCCTGCACGGCATCGCCGTGCAGTAAGTCAACCGGATCGGGCAGGAGTTACCGACGGCGTGGAAGCAGAGGATGGGGTGGCCGATGATGATCATCGAGGGGGTTAATCGGAATGTGCCGGGGCCGAATGATGCTGGGAAAGCGTGGTGCGGCGCGGGTTGAAGGCCGCGTATAGGACAGCGATGCCAATGGGTTGGATCAACGGGATCTGTTCATCTGTCCAAACCTCGCGACCGAAGGGTGTTGAACTGGAAACATGGGGGCTGACTGATGGTTTGCGGCCTTCCAAGTTAGGAAGTCCTGGCGCCACAGCCGGCGCTGGTCGGGCGGTCAAGTGAAGTAAAACACCGCGAAGAACTAAGAACCAATAATAGGTGGATCGGAAACTATATGCGGGCCTCGACACCTCAATTCACCGGATCAGATCAATGCAAGGCTCCAATCTGAGCCGGAAAGCAATATCAGTTGACACCGTCGGCATTGCGGCGGATGGATTCTAACCCTCCATCGACAATGGCTGGCGTTCATGTACTCTACCAGCGCGGAAGCGACACCTCGCAAGGTACATCGCCAACAACAATTAGAACGCCAAGGACAACCTCCGGCACGTAGTGGTTCTACAGTCTCCTGCCACATCCGATCGCAACCCGCCCATAATTACAGGCTCTTGCAACGCACCTCAGCTGTCAAATCCCTGGATTTCAGGGCTCAGGGAAGACTCAAGCTTCGTTCGGACGTAGAAGGAGACTGTATACATGTACCGGCTGAGGGTGTGAGGTTACACATGACGTATAGATGCAGGCGCCACCATCCAACACATCGTAAGGCTGAGCCAGCTGAGCCAGCTGAGCCAGCTGAGCCAGCGATAGCCTTGCGTTATAGCACGACAACATGTCTTGTCTTGCTTCGTCCGCCTACTTCTCTCGTCCAGCCAGTCAACTACCTTTCGTACGGACATCATGAGTGACACCAAAGCGTCCGCTGGCGATGTCGTCGCCGGAGCCAGGACGCCAGTTAGCCCACCGACGCCCGTATACCGTTCTCGATCTTCATCACCGACGCACATCTCCCAATCTGGGCCCGGACACGTACCCGCTGACGATGCCGTTGCTGGAGCCAGTATGCTCACGGGCGCGCAGACGCCAGCATACCGCTCTCGGTCTCCGTCACTGGCGCACTCTTCTGACTCCGGGAGTAAACACGCACCCGCCGGCATTGCCGTTCATGGTGCCAGTACGGCAGTCAGCGCGCCGACGCCAGTACACCGCTCTCGATCTCATACACCGGCGCACTCTTCTCATTCCAGTAGCGTAGCGCAGAGCCAGCACACCGCAAACGGCCGCCCGGGCTTGCACGCGGACAGCATACACGAGCTCCCGCATGGCTGGCAGCAACGGCGCGCATCCAACGGCGATGTCTACTTCGTGGATCATAACACGCGGTCCACCACCCGGATCGACCCTCGGCCTTCCCATGTTCGTGAAGCTCGTTGGGATAAGCGGGTACTATCACCGACGCCGTTTCAACAAGCGGAGTACTTGGAAGAAGTCCGTGCGATCGCCCAGCAAAGGCAAATCGCTTGGCCGACAGGGTCGCTTCGCGACGGCCAGACCTGGGTGGCGTACGAGGGTGAAGTCGAGTTGCTGGTCGCTTCGGAACAAGTCTACACATCCAAGTGGACTTATACTTCGCTTGTGAGTAGAGCTGATATCAACATGGCCGAGGGGAGAGACACCGTTTGCGTCATCCAAAACATAGGCCCGGATGCTATTGGATATATGGGCCATGCATGGGGCATCGAGCCGCGATTGTTCGCCGAGCATGCGCGCTGTCGCGAAGTAGGTCTTGTATACTATCCCCAAGGAGGTTCAGTGAACTATGACATCCGAACATTAGAGCGAGGATTGCCCCTTGGCTCGGACACATGCTCTATGTGGTACCACGACATGCACATGGACGGTATAGTAGAATGGTATGATCCCGGCAATCGCTGGGAGGCACGCAGAGCTTTCAGAGAAAACTCTCCCAATTTCTTTGCCCGGCATTGGGAAGAGGAGATCTCGGTCTACCCCATGGTCGTGACACGCATATCATTTTGGCGTATGAACGACCACCTCCGTGAGTCCATCCGCCATATATGCAATGCTGACCGGACCTTGTTCATTATTATCGCAGATCTCTGTCTCGTCGACAAGTTAGGTGCCGATGAATACCGCCAACCGGATTCCGGTGTGGATCTTGTACGACCATTTCTTACAATAGCCTGCCAAGATCCTTGGGCTGGTATTTGGTAGCCATAGCTTCGAGGAACAGTACCGCACTCGAGAATTACGAGCCATTCGACGTTTTCGAACGACTCGCATACCGCCCGCCCGCGCGCGGCGCTGTCTCCCTGCACTTCAGCGTCTCACCAGTTGTTGGGATCGCGCATTTGGCCAGTGCTATGTGGCGTGAGACTCTCAAGGAACTCGATTTCCGCATCCAGATGATCAGCTTCTACGATGTGCGCAAGCCGGACAGATCGACAAACGGCAAGTTGCACGATATGAGGCAGGCAGTCAATAAGCTGAAGGAAGTTGTCGCTCGGTTGCAAGACGACCTAAGGTCAGCTCAACAACACCAGGCATTACACCCTGACGGCCTACTCAGCCCAAAAGAAAGGAGAGCTCTCCGTGCCAATGCATCTTGTGTCACTACTGATTTAAAGTCTTTGCTATCCGAAGCAAAAGAGCTCGAAGCCTTCCTCATGGAGACATTCCAGCTACTCATGAGCTCTCTGAGTATTCAAGACAGTCAGCTGTCCATTCAGCAAACGAGGCGCGGGACCTACATAACCTGGCTGGTCTTCATATACGTCCCGCTTTCGTTCGTCACTGGCATTTTCGGAATGAACATCAAGGAGATCAACGACTCTCCCCCCTCGTGGTGGGCCTGCGTTGCCGCCCTCGGAGTAGCGGTAGCGGTTACGGCGGCTGGTTTTACGCTCTACGTGTCAATGCGCGAGATCCGCAAATCAGACAGGAGACGCAGGATATGGGTATGGTGGTGCTTGCACGGAAGAATGGAATGGGATAGCTTCGGGTGGTACAGCGTGAGGGTGGATTTAATGGAGTCATTGGCAGCAGTCTTGGTTCGGTTGCGCAATTCCGCGCGCTCTACGCGGAATGCCGTCAGCCGCGCAAAGACTCCGAAAGGCCACGAAGGAGAGCAGATTGTATAGCGATTTTGACTGCCTTTCCTCTGCCTTCACAGCCCCACCGACGCATCGATCTCGACTACAGTCTTCTTCGCGCTCACGCCCTTCTTACTCAAATCGACCGCATCCTGCACGTTCGCCAACCCGCCTGTCAGAATTTCGGGATCGGGCTTGGGCAGCAGCACGCCCGATTCGAGCGCAGCCGGCACGAACGTCTCCCAGACGGAGGCGGCGAGGTACTTGTCTTCGGTGCCTGGGTCGCTGGCGTAGACTACACAAAAAGGGAGGCTGTCAGCGGAGGGTCTTCGTAGTCGGGGGTGTGCCGTTGGGGTGATGGGAACGTCAAACGTACTCAGGACACCCTCCACGCCCTCGGGCAAATCCTTCGGCGGCCACAAAACCGTCGGCAGCACGCCGCCTCCAAACATCTTCGTGATGGCGGCACAAGCCTGCGGCGCGCCCGCTTCGCTTATGCAATCCAGCGCTCCCGCGAAATTCTTGTTCTTGTCGGAGATGAAATCAGTGAGCTTCTGCACGACCTCCGCATCGGCATAGTCGAAGACCCACCCAACTCCTTGACATACGCGTGGTCCCGCGGACTGGCCGTCGCGACGACATCGTAGCCAGCAGCGCGAGCGAGCTGGATGGCTACGCTGCCAACGCTGGAACTGCCGCCCCAGATGAGGACTGTCTCGCCCGAGCTCGGGGTCGCTGGGGTGGTGGGTAGACGGAACTTGAGGGTCTCAAACAGGCCGACGGTAGCTGTGGAGAGTGCGAGGGGCAACACGACGCCCTTGGAGAAGGGAACGGCATCCGGGAGTGTGGCGGTCAGGCGCTCGCGGAATGCGGTGTAGAGTTGGAAAAGCGCCGTGGTGGGCGCCGCCGCGCACGAGGCCGGGGCAGTGGCTTGACAGAGCGTCAGCAGATCGTGTGTAAGACCGTACTGTCGCCGTACTACCGGGCAGCAGGCTCCGTGCACACGTACCCAATCACGCGGTCGCCGGGCTTGAAGCGCGTGACGTTGCTTCCAACCAAGACGACTTCGCCAGCGGCGTCGCTGCCAAGGATGTGCGGGTACGAGACAGGAGGTAGGCCCACTCTTGGAACTGCGGATCGACGCGAAGGGGTCAGCGAGTACGCAGGACAGTCCATCAATAGGTTGAGAGATGGTGGTGGAAATGGCGGTGGCGAGCGTGACGGAGATGTCTTGTCGTACCTTCCACTCCGACGGATTGATCGCCACATAAGCGACCTTGATCACCATCTCGTCGTCCGCCGGCTTCGTCTGATCCGGACCCGGTCCAACAACGAAGGCCTTGTCGAAAGCGGCTTGTTGCCAAACGGCTTGGTTGGCTGAGATGGATGCTGCCATTGTTGGGGATGCATATATTGTGGTTGGAAGGGTGGGACTGTTACTCTGCTGTAAGAGGTGATGTGATGCGATGATGAGGAGAGAGCGACTGAGGTGGGTGCTGGGCACTTATATGTGTTCCCACTCGAAGAGATGCGCTGGTACCTTGCAATACTTAGGCAAGTAGTATTAGGTATAGTAGGTATATTACTAAGCGTCGACGCTAAAGCGTAGCTAATACCTCTTTCTGCTGCTTATACTATATGCTTGGCGAGTTAGTCTATAGCACCGTAGGTATATGTCCTTAAGCCAACGAAGTCCGAGTCCGAACGTCAAATGCGAGCTGCGATGCGATTGGTTGGCGGCTGCAAGCCGGCACGTGCCATTAGCGTAGTAGTAAGTGGGGTGAAGTTCGGCGTGCTAGCAATTCTAGCCTGGGCTCCACCAGGCAAAGACACACACAGCGGCCAGACACGCAAAACTCCTCTCCCTCCCCCTCTCGCACGCAATGGCTATCAGGTGTGTACCGTCCTCCAACACCGCCATAGCGGTACTGGCGAAGCGGAACGCTTGACTGACCGTCATCAGATACCTCATCCTGCTCTCGCGGCAAGGCAAAGTCGTAAGTGCAGGCTGCCTTCCTTCCATCATTTCCTCTGCCACCACCACCCCCAATCATGCCCATCTTCTTTGTCGATATTGCAAACATTGGGGGTAGGCTGATTGGCATGTTCACGACCGCAGCGCCTAGCGAAGTGGTTCACCACCCTCTCGCCCAAGGACAAGGCGAAGATCATCAAGGATGTGTCGCAGCTGGTGCTGGCGAGGCGGACGCGCATGTGCAACTTCTTGGAGTATAAAGGTGAGTGAATGCAGTGTGCGCTGCTGGGCTGGTTACCCACCATCGAAGTCATCCTGTCCGCCACAGCTGCTGGCTTATGTCTTCGCACATTGAAAGTCGCATCCACACCACTCCTACCTCGCACCTTCTCACTCGCATACTCATACTCACGCCCATGCCTTTTACGCAGAAACCAAAGTAATCTACCGCCGCTACGCCTCCCTCTTCTTCATCGCCGCCACCGACCCGGCCGACAACGAGCTCTGCTCCCTCGAGATCATCCACCGCTACGTCGAGCAGATGGACAAATACTACGGCAATGTCTGCGAGCTCGACATCATCTTCAACTTCCAAAAGGCCTACTTCATACTCGATGAGCTGCTGCTGGCCGGCGAGCTGCAGGAGAGCAGCAAGAAGAATGTGCTGCGGGTGATTGCGGCGCAGGATGGGTTGGAGGATATGGAGGTAAGTGGTGAGGATTCGCATACTGGCAGTCATGTGTGAATGCATGTGCGGGTCTTGTATCATGTGCACACCCTCTTGTACCATCACCCGCTGATCTCTTTGCTCTCTGCGCAGGTCGAGGATGATGCCGTCACGAAGATTGGCTGAACGTCCGTTCCCTCCCTCCATCCGCCTGCCTCCCGCCACCTCCTCCGCGCTACCCTTGCCCGCTCTCCCGCCGCTCGCCCTCCCGGCTGGCTTGCTAACTCCGCTTGTCGCCACAGACTTCAGTCGAGATGAGCAGCGTCGTCGAGAAGCAGCTGCGCGAAGCCGGGCTGCTGTGATGCGCGGGCATCGGAGCATGAGAAAGAGGACGACAGAGAGAGCGAACACACATTTTGCACGGCTGCCTAGTACCTAGCTAAGAGGGAAGAAGCACGCCTGCCATCGCACAGCGCCCGTTTGACGGCGTTGATGGTCACGAGGCGCACATGGCGTTTACGGGGATACCCTGGGTATGATGCTTCTGCGGGCACGAAATGGCTGTTGTTTTTGAAGCCTGTGCGAGCATGTATGCTACTGTACGCTCCAGCACTAGGCGGAGCGGGATGGCATCAGCCTCCCAGAAGACAGTCCGATTGACATATCTGACTCATGCGTGTCTCCTTCCAAGGCTGTTTTGACTCCACACCGACGAGTTCTGCTTCAAGCACCACACAAAGTCGGCAGCTTCTCATTGCTATGAAAGGCTTCTCATTGCTATGAAAGTGGGTCTCACTCTCTCCTCTCTCTCCGCCATGGTCGTCCGCTAAACCACTCAATACAGCTTCGACCGTTCTTGCTCCCCGATCACCCGCAAAGGTGCCCACGCTTCACGCGTAGCATGGCAGCCACCGCCCTGCGCTCTGCACTGTGTGGCGTGCTCCAGGCCGTGGATGAAGGAAAAGGTACTCCCGCCCTTTCTCTCAGTTTGTGTCGTTCTTCGCTAAAGTACCGTTTCGGTCATGTATAGTGTCTATGTTGATGCACACCCCAGGGCAGCTACACTTCGTCTCCCTGCAATGGTGCGCGTCCCTCGTGCGGTTGAGTATACATGGGGTTGATATTACCACTCCTCCTGGACAACGCGAGCATAGTACACGCCGCGGCCCAGAAGCCTGCGGTTCATGGTCTGTCTTCTGCAAGGTATTCTGAGGTCATCACCGACAGAGACGGCAAGGCTCGGGACGTTGTTGGCGGTGTTCTGCAGACGCTCACATTGCCACCCTTTGATGGTCAGTCGCCACACTGGGTGAAAGGCCATGGGTGCAACGCCCAAGGCGACGTGCTGGCTGAGGCTGCCGAGTGCTGTCACTACCGTCACCACCACCACGAGCGAGCGCAACCTTGCCCGATTGGTTGGCCGATCTGCCGCGCAGGCCTCAGCTGCATGCCAGCACGTGACGCGGGACGCCGAGTCCCCAGGGTCCAGATCTCCGCTTTGGCTGGCACCTGGCCGTCGCCCGCTTCCCTGCTTCGGCATCGGCATCACCAACACAACAACGAGCACCTCCAGCAAGCGACTACACACACTCCAGTGATGACGACCACAGCGACATTCTGAGCCTGCTAGGCGCGCATCACGCGTCTAGTACTGCAGTCCCACGCGACCACCCGGCTTCCGACTGAGGGAAGTGTTATCAGGCCCTAGCGACCGACACCTTGCGCCCGGAGAACTTGCGCCCAGCGCGCCGTCGCCGTCGCGAAGGCGGCGTGAACACAACCCACGTCTTCGGAGCGAGAGCGATTATATACCCACTGCCACCGTTTCTGGCGACGGCATAGCCGCGCGTATCAGGATTACCAAGAGGCGATTCGGAAGCACCTACTGGACGAGTGCATCGAAGTCGAAATGAAGGTGCGTACAACCATGAGCGAGGACTGCTGCGACTTCGCGTGCGAAGAGTGGGCTCCGGCGGGCTTGATGAGATGCGATTCGAGAGCCGGCCGAGTTCACAGCTTGCGACGCGCGCGCTCGATGCGTGTCGCAAGACCTTCGCCGCGCATTTGCAGCAGTCGGCCCACCAAACGCGCGATCATCAGCTGACCGTTCGCAGTACCTACCTATCGCAGATCTCGACGTGGTTACGAGTGCCGTGAACTTCTCCACGCCCGACTGCCACGTCATCGGCGGATGCGATCTCTACACCACCAAAGCGGCCGGACGCGATAAGAAGCTGTACAGGGATATCGAGAACAGTCTGGAGTCGCAGTATGAGTCCCTCGTCCGCCTATCGGCCAGTTTGAGCCCGCCAGCGTACAGGGACATGGAGATTGACGAAGAAGGGCAGGTGGTGGAGCACGATACACGCAAGAAGCGTAGTCGCACAGTCGAGCCGCCGGATATCGACCTCAGCCGCGCCTCACCCTTCGGCCCACTGAGCCAGATCAACGCGCGCAGGACCTTCGCCTACCTCATAGCGACACTGAACGCCTCGCACCCGGACTACGACTTCTCGCACCTTCTGCGGCCGTCGGACTTCCGCAAAGAGCCGAGTCTCCGTCGCATCATGCAAAACATCGACAGCACCCTCCAGAACCTGCGACCGCAGCCCAAGACGCTGTACCTGGCGCCGCCCACCCTCAGTTCCAACTCCGCGCCCGCCATGTTCAACAGCATGGCTGGCAACGAGGTGTGGAGTCCGCGCATGTGGACGCTTATCGACAAGGAGATGGAACTGCGGCACTGCGACAAGTACAGCTACGCGCCCGACGACGACCCCTTCGATGGCGGCGACGAAGGCGGCACGGCGATCTGGAGCATGCACTACTTCTTCTTCAACAAAGAGCGCAAGCGCGTGTGCTACCTCTACCTGCGCGGACTGAGCGTGATCAGCCACTCGCCCGTGCATGCGCCGACGTACATGTACGCGCGCCCGAAGCTTGCAGGGCAGCACACGGTCTCGTCGATCAGTGTTGGTGAGGGCGCGGGCAAGCGGGCTAGTTACTGGCTGGGCTCCAACGTACACCCGGACTCGATTGATTACACGACGTATGCGGATGACGATGATGACGATGCGATGGTGATTGCGGAGCCGGACGATGATGAGGTGGAGGTGCCGCGTATCGATCTGGACGATATCCGGGGCGACCTGGCGGAGGGGTACTACGAGTATGATGGAGAGGACGATGGCCTTGTGCTTGACCCGATGTCCGATGGCTTCGACGGCATGGAGGGTTGGAAGGCGACGACGAGCACGAGGTCCGTCAGAGGCGTGAGCGAGGAGATTCGCGAGGAGATGGAGATGTGAGGGCTCGACAGCCGCAGCATCTCACGCACGGATGGGTTGGCAGCTTGAATGCGGGAGGACGGCGTTTGTCAGAGCTGAGTGTAATTGTTGGAGTTTAAAAAGGCTTGGTGGGATGGACAAGGCGCAAAGGGGCGCGTTGGGTCAAAGGGGCGCACATGAAAGCGCGCCTCTAGGGACGTTGCGCACGGTCGACGAGCTATCATGGCATGAAGCGCTCGAGCGTTTCCCAGCCAGTGGCGTGGCTGCCTCCGCTCGGCGTTTTTGGATGGCTTGAATGGTGTGGTGACGATGATGATACCCTCTTAACTACTGATTGCTGTGTATAGCTTACTTTCGTACTTACTTCCTTACCTCTTGTTCCAAAGAAGAAGCTCAAAGGAGGAGAAGTGAAAGGATGCCTCACTGCTTATTCCTCATTCCCCATTTCCCTTGATTAAATATCGAACGTGGCGGTGAGTCCTCCGAAACGCACTGACGTGCGCAGACGCGGGTTGGTCTTGATATTACTCTGATGCCATGGTGCGATCTGGAGAAAGAGCACTCTGGCACCCAACGTATACACAGCTCCCAGCAAAGACAGGAAGAGCTTAACAGCCTGCACGCACACGGGAAAGGTGGCGTGGACTATCCAACCGACGCTACTGACCTCGCTATCCGTTGTGCAGCGATGAGCTGTCGTGCACATTCACAACCCAGGTCTAGCGCCCTCTCCCACTCCAGGCCGACCTATATCGTGGCCAAGGTCTCTGGGGCGAGGTGCAAAAGGCTGGGGCGACACCGAAACTTGGGGACTGACGAGACTGATATGCGCTGCTATGCGTAAGCTGCTACGCTATACAAGTGCTCAAGAGAACACGCTCGATCCGCGTGCGTCCGAAAAGCCTGTTATGAATGCTGGACAGGAGCGTGACAGGTCTGTGAGTGAGACGATGAGACCGGACGGCACGCTCGGATATAACGATCGTCTTCAACACCCCGGGAGACGGAAATGTACGATGTCGAACGGGTACATTAACACCGATTCTGGGATTGTTTCGGGCCCTACAATCTATTGGGGCGTCTTCTGGCCTCAACGTGGTCAGCCACTGACTCACTGCCACGTGAAGGCGCGCGTCGCGGCCTTTTTGAGGAATACGAGGCAGCGCAAGACTCGGGAGGACATTTGAGTCGTTACGTCGAGGTGGTCTTCGGAGGACGGAGAGGGAGTTGCGCCGGTTGTACTTCACGGTGCATATGAGCCGGCGCAGAAGGCGAGCGTGTCTCCTGTCATCTTGGTAGTTTTGACGTGCAGAACATGTGGATTGCCGTATACGGCTGAAGGCGTCTGGGTGGACAGTGAAGTGTGGGAGGCGTGAGAGGTGTGTGCCAACATAATACTTTCGATCCAGCCCGCGATTGCAATGAACAAGACCTGGTTCACTGGTCATTGCGGCTTATAGGTTTCCCATCCGTAGTTACTCCTAGCTACCGTTCCAATAAACGGACATGAGAGCCCTTCCCTGCTTTGGATGCGTTATCAAGCTTGCATACTAAGGCGGTAGAACGCCGGTTCAAGACTAATGCGCAGTATATAATTATACGTACTGGTCACGTGCAGACTTGAGAACCTTTTCTCAATCTCAGCTGCGGTGGCCGAGTGGTCTAAGGCGGTAGATTTAAGTCGTTCGACGTGAAACTCTACTGGAGCGATCCGCGCGAGTTCGAACCTCGTCCGCAGCATTATCTTTTGGCATTTCCAATGACAATCCATATACCTTATCTGCCTTGTGTTTGACCTTTTCTTCCGCTGTATTGCAAGTAAAGCAAGAGGACGTCAGTGCCCTTGTTCCGAAGCTGTTTGGCAACAATTCAGCTGGGATCAATCACGGTTTGGTCATAAACATCACTTTATAAAGTTTGAGATGGAGAAGAGAATTGTAAAACACATGAGCTTGGAGACCAGTGGTTATGATAGCGTTGAGTGGGCAAGCCGGTTTCGTCTCCTATCCGCAGTCTCAAAACACCAAGCCCTCTATCCGCTCTTCCCCTTCCCGAAAGTCTCATACTCACCATACACCCTACCAAGCTGCTCCCGCTCTCCACCGCTCATAGCAGCGCTGAGCACCCATCGTGCACTCGTATCGTTAACCTGCATAGCTTCAATCACCGCCCACAGCCCCGGCCGAATGGCATCGCTCACACCCTCAGCAAGCGTGCCATCCAAAACTTGCCTGCAATAGTAGTGCAGCACAAACTGCACGTACTGGCCCACATGCGCCTGTGCCTTGCGAGCATCGTCAACAAGATCAGAAGTCTTCGATCGACTCCGAATATGGGCAGGCGGGTTACACAGCAGCTGTAGCACCCTGGCCAAGACCCGTGCGTGCCGGGCAGTGAGCCCCTTGCGCTTCATCGCCTTCACGTCCTTGGCATGCCCGAAGAGGCGAGATATGAGTGCTTCCAGTAAGGGGACAACAAGGTTCATCCGGTCCTTGAGCCGCGAGCGATACTGCTGCAGCAGGATGGTAAAGATCCTGCAAGCGTCGAGGAATACCACGCCTCCAACATCGCCTGGTGCGAGCACAAGCGCATGTAAAATCGAAACGACAGTTTCGATAGCGTATTGATTGGTCATGAACGGCTTCTCCCTCAGCACGGTGACGATGCAAGCGCAAGCGCGGCGGCGAGTCGTGAGATCTTGGGCCTCCTGGGCGCTGCGAAGCAGTCTGTAAAGGGTCTCCTGCGGCTTACCCACTGCCGTCTCGGGAAGCCCATCGAAGTGCTCTCGGTCGAGCTTCGATATGGCAGTTTGGAGCAGGGTGAGCTTGGAAGCCGATGCCGATCTGTCCTTCGGGAGCAAGCGCTCAAGTAGCAACACCATTGACCCGCCCTGTGAGGGTTTCGGGGTACAGCCGTGCTGGAAAGCAGCAAGAAGCGCGGCATGCTCTCGTGGCTGCAGACCCACGCTCAGCAACCGTGCCGCAACATTTGACACAGCTTCATCATCGACGACCAGGTCCCAACGACCGATCAGCTCCATGCACTGAGGTAGCGTCACACGCTGGACCTGTGCAAAACCCGGGGCGTTGTCCAAGGCACGAGCACCCAGCATATCCGTCACCAGACTCGTAAGCTTAGCCCGGAAGTCGAATGTTGTACTCTCAGCTTCCGTGATAGCACGTGGCATGACAAGCAAGGCACCCAAGACTCTAGGTAAATGACGTCCTTCTGGAGTGTCCCCATCCTGATCCTGAGAGTGCAGCTTCTTCGCAGTGCGTACAAGGAACTTGGCGTAGCGTTTGATAGCTGCGCCAGCGAGACATCGTTCCTTCATCTCCGGGCGCAAACCGGTGTCCAAGTGCGACAGAATCACCTTAAGAATGCTGAATGTCCGATGGTTCCCGGAGAATGTGCTTTCACTCTGGCAGATCATCTCAATATGCTGCTTCGCTTCCGTCGCCAAGCTGAGGAGCATAGCTTGGCCGGCGTCGTGACCCTGACGGGAGATCAGCTGCTTCATTACCAGTCCGACTATCTGTTCGAGGAGCTCGACAGTTTTCTCGTCGTCACGTATGTATGGCGGCTCCAGCGTTCCAGCAACCAGACCCTCATGATCATACGCCGGATTACCCAGCTTCCAGATCACAGCTGTATCATTGCAGATCCGCGCTTCCGGGCACGACAGCTCAAGCATCCGAATCATCACCAACAGTCTCCCTTGCAAGACCTCACTTCCAGTCTTCTGGAAGTGTTCCAGCGCGGCAACACCGTCAAGCACCCGCTTACGCTGTGACTTCGAGAGGGCCGTGGCCGGGAGCTCGACGAGGACGCGCAGCCCTAGAAGCGCTTGCGCGACATCCGAAGGATGCTCTTCTTCCGGATCTTCGGGTTCGAGAAAGGTAAGGGTAACACGGACAATGTCCTCAATCACAGCGGTCTGCGATGACGCGACCGCCGTGGCAACGATGGCTCGCACACTGTCCATGACTGCCGAGTCATCTTGGCCGCTTTCTATCAAACCAGATGCCGCAGCCAGCCACTTGATCAAAAGGTCGTTGCGCACGTTGCTCTCTTGAAGGTTATTCAATGTCGCGGGAGCTGTCAGTAGAGGCTGCAAGTCCACTGTAGGCATGCGTTGCGCCATCCGATCAACGAGCTCCAGCGCACGGCCGATGGAATCGTAGTGACGCAGGGTATCCGAGAGCATAGTCAAAAAGGTTTCGGCCTCACATGCAGCCTTCATAGCCGATGGACTCGCATTCTTGTCCTTCCGCACCGCCGTCGCGAAGGTCTCGGCGTGCTCCACTGCGCTTGAGAATGAAACATTATCGGTCTTGTCGAGAATGGTTACCTCGCTTGCTTGCCCAGCTGCCCAAGCAGGAAACCACATCCCAAAGACTCTTCCGCATAGTGTCCAAATCTGCGGGCATTCCGCTGTAGCTGCCGGGTCCTGATGGAACAGCTTGAGCAGGTCTTCAAATAGCTCGCCCAGTGGGCCCTGAAGACTGTCCACAAGCGCGCTGGAATGCACACCACCCAGGAATCCGTAAAGCACGATCACACTCGCGCAGAGCTCGATGCGAGCTGCTCGCACTTCTTTGACGGACAGACCAGGCGCTTGCGCAGCCGTAATTGACTGTTGGTAGCGTGCGACACACTCCTGGATCTGGCGTCCAGTAAGATGCCTCTCGACCAGTTCGCCAAGTGCGCTGCCGATTTCGAGCCAGACGCACCGAGTGTTGTCTTTGAAATCATGCTGGAGCTGCTCGTGCCAAAGCTCGATGAACGTAAGTAGATCTCGGTTCTGGGCGAAAGCTTGCATCACTTTCGTCACTACACCATCTCTCCAGATATTAGCCAATCGAACACCGCGCTCCAGGTCAGAAGGCACATGAGGCTGTTCTCCCCTCCCCAAAACCAGAAGACTGGCCGAGATATCGCCGAACAATCTCCCGGCCATCGCGCGGTTGGTGGCGAAGACATTAGCATCCATGTCCACAACCTCGTTGACCATCTCCCAATGCACCAGCTCAGAATGCCCGCTTTCGCGCCCATGCGTTGTGACGAAGTTCGTGAGCACGGCTCGCGATAGCGAGAAAGCTTGCTTCCTAACGACCGGCAGCATCCTCAAAAGTATCAGGTGTTCCGAACCCACGTCAAACGGGCGTCGGGCACAGGCACAGTCCAGTAAGGCCGCGAAGACTGCCTCGACCCACGGCCGCTCCTTCAGTCGTTGGCTCGGCGTGGACGAAGATTGGAGGCAGCGGAGCGCGATGTCGAGCAAGACTGTGACGGTAGCGTAGTATCTCCCCGGTCTCCCATCCAAAGAGTCGTCCGCTGTGAGTTTCGCGGCCTTGTACTGTGCGAGTCGTCGCTGAACATCGGTTGGTGGCGGAGCCTCGGAGTCGAGGTCCATGTTGTCTGCGTTATAAGCAGGGCTGCGATGCTCCTCGTTGGAGAATGCTGTCCGGGCGGGGAGGAAGACGTGCTTGGCGATCAAGGACTCCAGCGCTCGTACACCACCTATGACCGCAATCGCATCCCCGTCCTTACGCTTGCGCTTCCCAGATAAGTCGCCAGGTTGCGGAGAGAAGGATTCCAGCATATACGCAGCAGGCACGAGACATGCATCTGCGAACAAGTTGTTCTCGTCTGCGCTGCGCCTCCGCAGACCCCAGATTTGGAGTGCCGGGTTCAGTAAGTAGTGGTTCGCGATAGCTCGCGTGCGTTCCTCGGGACTATCATAGCTCGATTGGTCGACGGCATTGAGCCAGGCGCCAGTGAAGCCCGCCGCCACCGCAGCATCAGCGCTCAGCACAGCCTTCAGCGGCGCGCCTTTCGGGCCGCCTGAGAGCTGCAGAACCAGATTGACGCACCCGGCGACCGCCAGCAGTACTTCGGCCGAGTTCCCAGATTGCGTCACGCATTCCCGGACGATAGTCAAGACATCTGCCGAAGCGAGCAGAGTGGCAAGCCTCTCGGGTGGAAGGACTCGCAAGGCGGTGCTCAGAAGTGTCCAGGAAGGTGCTGTGGAACGGGCTGTCTCTGACTTCTTCAATTTATCGAGTAGCCACTTCAGGATCATGTCGGCTCTCGCGCTGTGCGTGCATAGCCGCCTGGCTTCCTTCAGTTGCGATGGCAGATCCGGGAGCGAGTCGAGAGCTTTGAGCCGCTCCAGCGACGGCTGCACAGTCCTCGGTGATGCAGTCATGATGAGTACAGTCTCCAGTGCCTCCAGTAACCTTCGTCACGCCGCCGTCGCCCTCGATCGGGTGTTTGATGCGTTGACGTTCTCGTCCTGAACTTTTTCGTCGGGACCGATACTAGCGCCGGGATGTGACGGGTGTTTCCGCAGCCAGGAACAGCTCTGAAGACCGAGCTCTCCTGCGCTTGCTTGGATGCGATTGCAGTTGTTTTGGAGCGTTCAATAGCCTCGACGTACCCTCACGCATACCCCAGACCCTCCAACTCGACAGCAAGTCATATCACACACACAATGGACGCTCTCACGTCGAAAGCGCCCGCGGTGCCGCCGCCCAACCGCCCGAACCGACCGATGAGCGAAGCACTGTTGAACGAGAAGGTACGTGGAGACACGGCACGAGGACAATGGCGGCCAGACTGTAGAAGCAGGAGGTGGGCTCGGTGAATGCTGACTTGGGTACCACAGTGGGACCACTGTCTCAGCACCCTCCTCATCCGCAGCACGCTGGGCGCATCCTTCGGCGTCATCTTCTCCGTCCTCTTGTTCAAGCGGAGAGCATGGCCGGTATGGTCGGGATTGGGCTTTGGGGCGGGGAGAGCGTGGGAGGAGTGTGATAGCGTACGTTCACGCAACTTCCAATCTTCGGACACCAATGGCGGTTGATCGTAGCTCGACTTGCGCGATTGATCCCAACAGCTATGGTGGTATAGCACGCAGGGACCGAGCTAACATGCGGTAACAGAGCTTCAAGCGCGCGACCGCACCATCGAGGGACGGGCTCCGCGTTTTGCGGCAATGATCGAAGACCATGCGAGCCGACCTACGCCTCCTACTCCTCCTACCCCTCGAGTGCCAGGAGCGAGACTGTGGGATCATCGAGCATCGACAACGTGTAACTTTTGAGCGAGCTAGCTGCAGCGGACGAGGACAGCCATGTACATATATTGCCTGCCAACCCACGCGCGCATGTCTAACAGGGGCCTCCTCTTCCGTGCGAGATCGGCCGTAGACCGTGGCAACACTGACCGCCAGTATGCAAGCTTCATCAGTGGCAATACGCGAGCTCAATACCCGACTGGACTCTCCCTCGCACATGCGTTTTGGCACAAGTAACAAGGCTAGTAGACGGCTTGTCATCCTTACACTTATACTCCCTCCAAGTTTATCCACCGCATTGACATGTCCTAAAGACAGACAACATTCTTGCACGTCGCTCAATCTAGAAGGGAAAACACAGCGTCCGATCAAACACTCGCAGAGAAAGCGCTGGGAAGAAGTTCAGAGTTCTAGCCTCTCGGCTCTCGAGTCTCGAGTGTTGAGCTCGAAGCAACCTCCGTACGTTTAAGACCGACCGACTTCGTCGCGGAGCGGCAAACAGCTATCTCATTGACCGTGATTGGCACAATTCATCGCAGCGCGCATGGGCCTCGCCGAAGCCGGGAAGCCTCACGCCGCTAAGCGTACCTAACTCCTAACTCCAACCATCGCATTGGGTATAAATATCGCCATGCTCCATCCTGACAACACTCAGCAGCACTCAACACCAAGTCACGCCAAGCAAGAGGCTACTGCACGCGAAACACAACCCAACATGGCCGCCATCATGCCCGATGCTTCCGACGCCTCCTCGCCACTACACTATCCCGCTGCCCAAACAGCTCTACTACTCCTTGACTTCCAAAACTTCATCATTGCAATGTGTGGCTCCGACGGCTCAACCGCGGCCACGCAAGCTACTCGCCTGCGCGCCTGGGCGCTGGAGCAAGGCATCATGATCCTCCACTCCATCGTCGACATCAACGGCGAAGCATCGCCGACCTGCAAAGGCTGGCAGCGCGTTGCTACAATGCTCTCCACCCTACGCGGACAACCTGACGATGCCGAAGAAGCTGCCGATGTCCTACCGCTCCAAGCCGCCACGCAGCAGCCCGCGTAAGGCAACGAGTACGTCGTGCGGAAATCTCCGTGCTTCGTCTCTGGCCTTAGGGCACTTGGAGCTATGGCTTTACTGGCCGAGCACGACATCAAGAGCCTGATTATTTGCGGCCTCTCGACCTCCGGCGCCGTGCTGAGGACTGCTGTACCGGCTACGGACGAAGGGTTCGTGGTTACGGTGGTGAGAGAGGCGTGTGCGGACCCGAGGGCGGAGCTGCATGAGGTGCTTATGGCGCAGGTTTTGCCCTCGAGAGCACATGTTGTGGGGGTGGAGGAGGTTATAGGTTGGCGATTGGGCTGATGTTACGTGGTGGAGATAAGGATTTCGTCTTGGATGTTACCTCTCAAGGTAGCTAAAGTGCGATACGAACGCTTGAACTCGAGACGACCGGCTATGGCGAATTACGCTGGTTCGCATCGAGATTAGCTAGGTCTTCTATACTGGTATGCTATATTAGCTGCTCGAGAGAGCCCTATTGCTTCATCGCACCTGACTTTCCAACGCAAAACTGCCCTGCCTGCTCTCCGCCTCGCCCTCGTCATACGTACTCTCGCTCATAAAAGAACTCCGCTGCCTAATCGTCGACCCCTTGATCAACAAGATGACCGGCGCAATAGACAGCACCAACTCGATAAAACCGAGCAAGCTCGACGCCCAATTGAAACCGAGGTTGTCGTACAGTGCTGGCGCGGCAAGGTCATGTGCTGAATGGGCCAGTCAGCTCACAGCGTCCGCAATGCAGAGATCTGGTTTCACGCACGGGCATCGAGACGGCACAATCGCATGGCTGACAATTAGCTATCTATGTATGCCGATGCTCGTTGGCCACCCGTACACCTCTCTCCAGCAACACATTTGGCTGGTCAGCTCATACGGACCACCGCAGTCGCGTTCACGCTCTCGTCCACCGGGATGATGAGTGTACAGCCCCAATCATGCGCCTCCATGTCCCTCATCTCGAACACCCTCTCGTAGCTCCTGTGGCTGGGCTCGAAACGATACGCCCAGGGTGTGATTCCAACAGGCACGTTGTACATCGGAACCAGCTCCACCTCCAACAAAGTTCTGATGATCCCACGCAGGCCCTGCTCCGTCATGCCGCCGGCCGCTTCGAGCTCGAACATCTGCAGCACCGACTGATTGCTTGCCGCTATGTACTTGGTCGGGTCCTTCCGGCAATTCGCCAAGCCCTCTTGAACGATGGCGCTCGGGATCGCGGAGCCGTAGAAGATTACTGGCTGGTGTCCGTGATGGCGTTTGTCGAGGGGATCCGTTTCGCCGCCATGAAAGCCGCCTTCTCCCGTACAGCACTCGGATATGATGCCTGGGTGATACGCCGCCACCGTCCGCCCGGAGAAGCTGTACTTGGTACCGGAGTAGTCGAGCATGGTACGGAGGATGAGGTGCGACGACTCCTTGATGGCTACATCTCGCTCGATGTTAGGCCGTAGGTGTTTTGGGATGCGGCCACTGGACTGGTCGTAGGCCTCCTTGACGAACTGTTTGCCGGCTTTGGCAATGTGATCTCGCAGTAAGTCGGCAGCGCTGGCAGCCGCTGGGTGCGAATCGGGCGTCCCGATGAGACTCTTTACGAGTGAGAAGTACCAATCTTCGGCGGCGTCGTCAATTCCGAGTTGGGGTCCAGCCACGTCAGAAATCTTTTGCAGCAGACGCGCGCACGTGATCGTGAAGGTCGTATAGTCGAAGTTGAGTTGCGGCTCATCGGCCAATATGGCCTTGCGAAATGTAGCCAGCAACTGAACCGGCGAGGTCGCGTTCGTAGCCAGAGTCTGCAAGACAATCTCGACGGTCTTGTGCTTTGCGTACCCAATCCCATGGTGGTCCCAGGCGCCCTGCCGACCAATCATACCTTGTAGATATGGAGAGGTGATGGTGACCTTACGAGCCTCTCGCATTGCTGCTTTGGAACCTTTGCTATCGCGGCGGCCACCTACAGCGAAGTCGGACGCAGGTACGCCTAATGCCAGGAGGTACCGACGCACCATGGCGTCTCGGTCGGCGCGAAAGCCGGTCTTGGCTACCAGCGGCTGCTTGTTACCAAAGGTGCCGAGGATGAACTCCATATCGTGCCAGTCGGCCTTCAGTAGCCCAAGACCACGCAGTGCCTTGTAGAGATGCGCCATTGATAGGACGAAGAGGCAGTGGTTGGCAATCTTACAGCCTACATTGTGCATGCCAATCTTCAGGTCGCCGAGGATAGCGCCAGCGTGTGCCGGCAGAGAACGCTCCATTAACGAGGTATTGGTGCCTGGTTTTTCTGAGGTTTGTAGCCGTGCGGGCGCGTGTGACTGGCCTTTGCCTGGCACACTGTGCGATTCTTCGAAGCGATTCATGGCGGCAGCGACATAGTGCAGCTGCACAAGGGCGTCAGGGACGTCGGCCATGCCGTTGAGGCATTCGTCGCGATACCGGTCCACCTCGATCTCCACTTGCCTGTTCTTCTCGAAGGTCTCGCGGAGAGCGTCAGCCCCATGATCGATATAGTTGCCGAGGAGATCGTAGATGTCCAGGTAGATCTGGGCGGCGACGGCCAGCCACATTGGTTTCTTGCCGGTTCTGTGTATGCTGATAAGTCCCTGTACGAACTCGTCGACGACGATGTGCTCACAGGGCCGTGTGTGAGCGAGATCGTGGAGCTCGGGCGCGAGATTGTACAGGATCTGGCAAAAATCGTTGAAATGTTCCTTAGCTGGCGTGGGGTCGGCTGGATTGCCATGATCTTGCGCTTTGCCACAGAGCTCGGATGCGTCGTCGAAATAGCTCATTAAACATCGATAACCAAGAGGGCACAGCAGCTCCACAACGTTAATCTTCGAATCGGGGATGCGTGGCTTTGAACCGGGAACGCTCGGGCATATCCACATGGCATGACCGCGACTGAAAAACGACAGGCCAAAGTAGTCCATAAGGGTAGCCCAGTTCGTGCTCTGCGACTTGCTGAACTCGTCATCCGCGCAGCGCAGCAGACCAAAAGCCGTGTCCGTAATCGAGCTCGCAGCCAAGAAGCTGATGTCACCTCGGCTATATTCCAGCCATGTCTCTCGAACGTAGCAGCGTACGTCATTGAGGTCTTGCAGAAAGCACCATGTGGCGAAAGCGAGATCATCATCGTTGTCCTTCTCCAGCTGGAACTTCGTACTCGTACGCACGGAGGGCGATTGATTGCCACTTGACTATATCACAAGATTAGAAACCATCTTTCACGTCTCAGGTATCGAGGAGTGCCGGTCGATATGCTTACCAACACCGGCGCATGCTCGCCAAGCGGCGTAGAGGATGGCTCCTCGAGCTCCAGGCAGTCGAACAGGTTGCTGAGTTCGTCACTCTTAGCAACTTGCGTGCGCTGCTTAGTACTCGCTTTCGCGGAAGACCCCGTCGGCACAACGCCTGGTCTCCTCGCACGCGCATCACAAAGCAGGTCCTTAATCCGCTTCAGCACCATGATGAAATAGCGATGACTCTCATTCTCCTTCTCGAGCTCCCCGCCGTCTTGCAGAGCTTGCGCCGCATACCACTCGGCACATTCCTCGCGGCCGGCGATGACATCTTGGACGATCTCGATAATCCTTTCCGGGACATCGATGGAAAAGTGTGACGAGGCGATCGCTTCCGCAAGCTTCACGAGTTCTTGCGTGCGTATCTCCACCGGCGTCTCCGGACGCTTCGTCTTCTTCGGCTTTGTTGGCTTCGCTCTGAGGCCGCTGCCAAGCGACTTGACGATGGACTTGAGGTCGCAGCACTGGCTTGCAGAGCTGGCGAGCCACTGCACCAGTCTTGTCGTGCCAGCCTTGTACAGCTTGTAGCGACCGAGCAAGGCTTTCGGGGCCATGGTGGGTGGTGGTTTATGTTCTGTCAGTGGGTACGACACAGCTCTCGGCAGCTTTGTAGTGGCAAGGAAAATTGCGGAAGAAGCACGAGAGATTAACAGAAGTACAAACGAGAGCGTGTGGGGCACGGAAAAGGCCGACGTTTCGCCGGAGCACATGTGAATCATTCGTGTGGGACCTATATTGCACACACACACAGCAGTGCAGCGCACGAACGCTCGCTATCTTTCTGCTCTCGCCTTTATCTTTCTCAACCATACTTGGTAGCGAATGCAAGGACTTAACAGCCGTGGAAGGAGCCAACGCTGACAGCGCTTCTGCCTGGCCTCAGATCCCCAGGGTACCAAAGACCGCTGCTTCGCTACTTCGCGGCAACAACAATGTTGGTGTTGCCATCACAACAATGTTCTGTTGCCATCGCCATCTCCACCTCTACCCTGGGCGATTTGGCTAGCTATATAAGCGCATGATCATCACAAGCGGTCAAGTACTCACACTCATGAACGTAGCCCACCAGCGGCGCGTCGGAGAAGAAGGACGGGGTTGGCATTTACCCACACGGGGTAAGTCCATAGTTCCACCATCTTGTCAACCGTTCATGTCATGAACGGGGTGGATCTTACGCTGTTGTGCAGGCGCAGGTAGAGTGTCGGCCAATAGTCTGGCGGGTGTTTCTGTCAACCTACTGGCGGTGTGGGTATGCTGCAACCGAGTCCGGGGGCTCGGGTACCTGCTCTGCCAACACGGGGATGCCGCAGCTTTCGAGAGTCGTCTGTACCCACCACGCCTCTCGTATCTCGCATGGGTCAAGCAGATACCCAGGGCGTCTGCTGCACGTATCCGCTCCTTGCTAAGAGGTAGTCACATTGATGCCTTCTCCATCACTTGCAACGCCCCCCCCCAAGGAGAGTTTGCAAAGCATGTTGCGGGTGCATTGACATTCGCAACAATGAACAGCTCAAGGTAGGAGTGCAGTGAGGTTGAAGTTGGAGTCGAGCGCGGGGCGGGTCGGTGTTTGCCGGAGATTAGGTTTCTCAAGCCTGAGGCAACAACGATGACATGTCGCAACCGTCCTTACGTTCTTACGATACTACAACACTAACAACAGCGTCGACTAGACCCAACTGTGTACTGCAGTTGCTCACGAGTGCCATGCCTTCCGCTGTAACGAGTGCTGACGACCAGGCGGTGTCACACCCGCCAGGCCTCTCGAACAAGCTCCCCAAGCTCACGCCTCGCCGGAGACCGCAAACCGAGCGACGACCATCGAACCCACCTCCACCCACTCCAAAGTTGCCTGCGCCGCCGGCACTCGACAAGCACAAATACATCCACCCAAGTCGGCGCATCCTGTCACAGCGCGACCATGAGCTCTTCCTCTCCTCGCAGACGCACAAACTGATTGTCAGCTTCGTCTTTACCCTCTCAGACTCGGTCCGAGACACAACGGTTTCGGATGTCAAGAACTCGCCACGTGCAGGAGATCCCGCCATCACTGCACTGCTGGCGGTATTGGATGAGGCGGAGGGCCTGGTCACGAGATGCCCGCCGATAGATACAGGCTCTCGGTTCGGCAACCCAGCCTTCCGTGACTTCCTGCAGCAGGTAGATGAGGCTCTTCCATCATGGCACGAGAAGCTCGGCGTCACCGATAAACAGGCGTGCGACGAGGTGTCAACGTATCTCGCGCAATCCTTTGGCAACGGTACAAGGATAGACTACGGCTCTGGTCACGAGCTGAACTTCATACTCTGGTTGCTCTGTCTGCGCCAGCTCTCCATACTCCCAGACTCCACCTTCCCGGCTCTGACGCTTTTGGTATTTCCACGCTACCTCAAAGTCATGCGCAACGTGCAAAGCACCTATTACCTCGAGCCGGCCGGCTCTCACGGCGTCTGGGGCCTAGATGACTACCAGTTCCTGCCCTTCCTGTTCGGCGCCAGTCAGCTGGTTGACCACAAGAATCTTCGGCCGCTCAGTATACACAACCAGATGATCGTGGAAGAGTGTAGTAAGGACTACCTGTACCTAGATCAGATCCAGTGGGTCAACGCAACCAAGACCGTGCAAGGCTTGCGCTGGCACAGCCCAATGCTCGACGACATCTCATCTGCCAAGTCGTGGGCCAAGGTCGAGGCAGGCATGAAGCGCATGTTCTTGGCAGAGGTCTTGAGTAAGCTGCCGGTGGCGCAGCACTTCCTTTTCGGCAGTGTCCTGCCAGCCGCTGAGGGAATGAGCAATGATGCAGAGCGCAAGGTCGGCGATGAAGACGTCGGCGAGGTGGAGGTCACAGTCGACGGCATGAAGCACAAGCACAATGCTAACAGCTGGGGTGACTGCTGTGGTATCAAGGTACCGTCTGCGGTTGGCGCTAGGCAGGAGGCGAAGAAGCATGGCGATGGTGGTGAGCTGAGGAGGATACCATTCGATTAAGTGACTCTAGCTACAGCAATATTCTCGCTTGTTCTTTTTCTCCCACGCAGCACCTGCTATCCGGCCTCGTTTGCCAGACTTTCGTCTCTCGAAGCCCACCGACAGCAGTGCAACAACCACGCCAGCAGCGGCCAGCTCGATGATCAGCACAGACAAGCTTACCATTCGACCGAAGAGGTCCCCAAGATTATCACATCGACTATATCTCATCTCTCAAGCAGCCTCTGCGCTCTTGGCTCCTTTGCCCAGCTTCCGCCTATCGAAGACCACCGACAGTAAGCCGACCAGGACGCCAGCACCGGCCAACGCAACCGACAGAGTGAAGGCGGCCTGCAGCCCAACGGTGTAGCCCTCGATAGCCGACTGAAGCTCTGTGCCAGAGAGTATATCCCTTAGCCCCGTGGCACCGGCACCCACGACCATGCCGGGACTCACGCTTGTCACGGAGCGGGAGAGGGATGAAAGAAGCTTGTTGGTGAACAAACTTTGTGCCACCGACACGAAGCTTGTTGCAAGTACTTGTCAGCACAACGTCAGACCAGTGGAAGTTGGGAAGCAAGAAGCACTCAGTGACTCACATAGCGCCGCCAAGCAGCTGGAAGAACAACGCCAGCGCACTCGCCTCACTCAGGTCCTTCGGGTCAGCCACTCCCTGGCACACGATAACGGCGACTTGCACGCTGAGGCCCAGGCCGACGCCGGCGATGACTTGATAGCCGACCCACTCGCCGTCGCCGCTGCCAACGTTGAGTGTGTACATCAGCCCGCTTCCGATGCAGATGAGCGTGCTCGCCATGAGCATCAAGGCTTGGTATTCGCCGGTGGTGCTGATGATGATGCCGGCGGCGATGGCGAAGAGTGAGGAGCAGGCTATGAGCGGGATGTTGCGGATGCCGGATTCGGAAGCGGAGACGCCGGATACGACTTGGAAGTAGATCGGCAGGTAATACAGCAGCACGAAGAAACACCCGGCCATGATGACTTGGTACATCAACTGGAATGATATCGTTTTGGTTTTGAGTAGGCGGTAGTTGATGGCCGCACGCTCACCCAGATACCACTCGAGCACCAGGAATGCAATGGTGATGGCTCCGGCGCCGACGAGCAGGCCGATGACGTCTGGAGAGGACCATGGCTTTGTAACGCCACCCCACTGCATGGCGAGCAAGAAGCAGATGAGGGCGCCGAGCAGGGTAAAGGTGCCGATGATGTCCATGTGCGAGAGCTTCTCTTTCAGGCTGGCCTTGACCGGCGCGGCGTGCGAGGGGGTGCGGAAGAAGAAGGCGATGATTGCGAAGGATACGCCGCCAATTGGGAGATTGACTGTTTGGTGTTGTCAGCACGTTCGCTCCGGAATCGTGTGTTCGACGGCGGCTTACTGTAGAAGCACCATCTCCAGGAAACGTTCGACGTGAAGGCGCCGCCTGCTGATACGTTAGCGAGTCACGTCACGTCATACCGGAGGGCGCTTTGTCGCACCGATCAGCGGTCCGGCAACGCTTGCGACGGCAAATGCAGCTCCGATTACGCCCAGCAGCGCTGGCGTCTTCGCTGGAGGGGCCGATATGGCGACGATGAGGTAGCATCCCGACGCTATGCCTGCTCCCCCAACACCTGCCACCGCCCTCCCGATGATCAGCGCGGTGCTGCTGGGTGCGGCGCCACAGACCTGATGGAGGAGCGTCAGCGTGTGGTCCTATAGATGGCATGAGAGGGTGCACGTACCGCACTGCCGACCTCGAAGACGAACACGGCGAGCAAGTAGACGACTTTGATCGAAAAGTACTTGTACGCTTTGCCCCAAAGGGACTGGAAAGCCGCCATGGTCATGAAAAAGCCACTGCCGTACCTGGAGTTGATCGTTGTTAGCAAGATCAGTGCATGGCTTGGTGTCCTTTCGCTTTACATACCAGCCAACATCGTCGAGACTGTGGAAGTCGTCCGTGATGCGAGGAATTGCGGTCGAGACGATGGATGTGTCCAAGGCGACGAGGAAGATGCTTAGAGCGGCTGCAGCGAGGATCAGAGCTAGGTGCGGTCCCGATGGATAGACGATGGATGGTATTTGCTGCTTCTCGGTCGTCGTGGAAAGCGGACTTCTTGTGCCCTCGGATGTAGCTGTGGCTTCGGGCATAGTACTGATGGGCGTTGATTCCGTCGGTGCTGTCTCGTTAGAGTCCATGGCGATGAAGGATGGTTTGGGTGAAGCTTGCAACCCAAGATGGTGTGTCGAGAGGCGAGTGTGCATGGTGGAGGCATTGTATTTGTAGGGGCGCGGTGCCCTCCCATGTCCCGACGCATGTACGCTCGTCCGCCGCAATACTAGAACCGTTTGCTGCGGCTTACGCCAATTCGCTGTCAGCACGGTAGAACCCTTGCTGGATGCGGATACTGGTATATCTCCGGACGAAGCGGACGGGTTCGTCCGGTCTTTGGTCGGTCAGCCGCCAGCACCTCACATGTTCTTTCCGTTCCACACCCGTGAAGCCGTGGTGATTCACACTTCCGCATCAAATATCATCATGGATGCGCATTCGTCGGCCGAGCACTCTGGTCGTCCGCTAAAGCGGATGAGGAGAGGGACACGTAGCTGCCTTGCATGTAAGAGCACCCTCATCGCCCTGCATTCGCAATTGCGGCCATGAATCTCTCGGACCGCTGACACAGACAAGGCCGCCGACGAAAGAGCAAGTGCGTGTTCTTGGCGGACGCCGACAAGGTCTGTACGGAGTGTAAGGGCCACAAGCTGCAGTGCCTTCCGCAAAGTGTCGCCGATGAGACGGAAAAGTCTCATGACAGCCGACTCCAGCTCAAGGAGCGTGTGAAGCAATTGCAATCTGAGGTGGAACGACTCAAACAAGGTAATAGAGCGCTCGGTGGAGCTACAGACTACGACGACTCGTCCAAGGCGGCGAAGGACGGCCTCTTGCCTGACATCTGCGATGCGGCCTCCCAATCTCGAACTACACAGACAGGTACTCTGGCCGAGCACCTGCCATATGAGTACCATGTCAACGGGCCGGAGAACACTGATCTCTCCGTACCAAGTAATACCGCGCCATTGATGAGTCTTTTGGGAGAAGACATGATAGGATGTCCGCCTCACCTTGGTGACGCACAGGACGAGCCGAGGCCGCTGCTGCATCGGTCAGAGGTCAAGCAACAGGAGGCCGTCCGAGACCTAGTAGCTGCACTGCCTTCAAAAGCCGAGATGTCCGCGGTCTTTGAATACAAGAGTTCTTGGTGGCCGCTATGGCGGGAATGTTTGGGCTTAGTCTGGGGCGGTACTGAGTTCAACTCGATGGAATCATTCGCCACACATGCGCTTGTTGACAAGCATCCTTGCCAACTCGGCATCCTTCTTGTGGGATTTGCATATAGCACCGGCAATCTGCAAAGGTACTTACCGTCAGTGGAAAGACGCATTCTCAATGACGATGAGCTGGCTGGCACCGAGCATGGTCTTAGCTGTTTGATGGCGCTCGGCCTGTGCTACTTGAGTACCCTCCAGCCACGACGGGCCTGGACGGTGTATCGGCGGGCCAGCACTCTACTCCAGCTGAGCGGCATCCACATCACACACCGCAAATCGCCCAAACAAGAGTCTATCTTCTGGCAACTATTTTACGCTGACCGGTGGGTGTCCCTCATGATCGGCCTACCGTACATGCTGCCCGATCACTTCTGCGATATCACCATAGCGCCATCGAATTCAATATCGGCAGAGCTGTTCCTGTATCGCCACCTCGCAGTTCTGACCGGCCGCGTGATTGACTGCCTGCAGGATGTCAAAGGCCCAACATTGTCTTCGGCCCTGCAGGTCGAAGAGCAGATGGATTCTATCGTATTGCAGCTTCCGTCAGGCTACCTGGAGGTCTCCGCCATACGAACTTGCACCAACCGGAGCGAGAAGATCACCCGTCTTTACCGGGCCATGCAATTCTATCAGCTTCGGGCGTATGTGCACCTGCCGCTTATGCTACGGTCTGCAAGCAATGAGCGATACGGATTCAGCCGCAAAAGCTGCATCAATGATTCCCGCCAGCTGCTGGAAGCTTATCTGGAACTGTTCGATACGGACGCCGCGGCAGCCAGTGATACAGGGGTGCTCAACTTTACCGCGTTTATTGCTGCTGCAATTCTCCTGCTCGAAATGTCTGGCTCAGTCCTACTAGAGGACGCTTCGTCGGCGCGGTGTCAGGACGACTGGCGAGCCATTCATCGTACCTTGCACGCCATAGGAGAAGGGAGGCGAGGCCGAGCGGGCGTCTTGTGCGGTCAATGCTTCAATGCTCTCGAGAGCCTTGTACTCAGCTACAACGAGCCTGGACCAAGGACTGTTGTGCTTCCCTATTTCGGTACAATCTCCATCCGCGCGAAGACCACAAAACAAGTGGCAGTGGCGCAGCCTCTACCTAAGCCTCCTCCTCTCAACGAGAACGTAAACCATGAGCTGGGACTAGCTTTTGACTACTATGGGCCATACATGTCTGATGGTCCGTTGGCAATTTGGCCTCCGGACGACTGGTGCGGAGCGGATACATTGGCAAATGGCTCAAATACATGGCCCGGTGACTCCGACAGCAATGGCGACTGGAGCTGGCTGAACGCAGACTTGCCTCCCAACATGTCATTCTGAAGACTGCTGGTAACTCCAGTGGCATTCGATATCTGTCTCGTGGAACCCCCGATGGAGTCAGTGTGCAGTGCTTGGGTCATAGAATATGCAAGACTTTAATGACGGGTATGATTTGGCTGGTCCGCGATGTTCGAGACATTAACGCTTCCACCTGCATCCAAACTCGAACTTACCACTTTCTTGATGAGCAGATATGCCTAGGCTGGCTGCATCGCTCGTTTAGCGCGGAGAGAGAGAGATGCGTCGGTCAGTGATAGCCGGCTATCATTCTCGTCTTAATAGACCGGCCCATCTATACTCGTGTGTCAGTGGTCCCCAAATGTCTGCACATGAACAACACTGCACAACACTACACTGACATCAGCAGCTTTGGCGCCTGCAGCTAGGAACATCTGCACTACCGCTTTATGGCCTCGTTTTGACGCGGCCTTAAGCGCACTGCCACGAGGTCCGGCCTTAGTATTGACGTCTGCGCCGCAATCCAGTAGGGGGTGCACCGCCCCGCCGTAGCCTGCCCGCTACAAATCGACGCACTTGACTTCTTACTATCTCGTCTTTGTAAAGAAAGAAACTCGCTTGGAAACTCGCTCGTAATCCAATCTCCGCCATTGTCAGCACGGTCAATGACACCCCTGCACATGTCCAACATTGAGGCTGGAGGTCATGATCATCAATTCGGGCGCCGAGAAGGATATAGCCCCCAAATGAGACTCAGGCTGAAGGCTATACAGCTTCTGAACAGACGAGCGTAGTAGGATCTGACGTTGAGAGATCAAAGTCTGTCCTTGAGTGTGACCAGCAGTGAGTGGGGCAAAGAACGAGCATTGGAGGCACTTTGTTTTTCATGATGCGAATCGTGTGAGCAGAACCAGACCGTCGAGACGGGCCAAGGTGAGAAGCCACTCGCACCTCTCTCCGCCCACGGCTGACTAGCTCCCGCTCGAAAAGGGTTAGGGCGGCGAACCTTCTTGCAACCACGCGCATCTTTCCCGCCGCCAGCATAGAGTCATCACTGCAGGTACCGTCTTATGTCCGCCTGAGATACCCTCTCAATTCCAAGATGGTTCACAAGACTATCCTGAGACTCATACATGTTTTCCCGCTCACCCCAGGCGGAGAGTCTGCTTGCGACCGAGCGGCGGCCCCGACAGCGAGATACGATATATCCGTCTAGGACATCACAGAGGTAGGCAAAGAGCCACTCAGCGTGACAGCACCGTGCCCTACTAGCATGAACGGGGCCCAGAAGTAGGGATGCTGGAAGTCCACACCCTCGATCTCCAATCCCCCGTCGCTAAAATCCGCTATAACCATGTCAAGCCATTTCCGCTCGCTGGGCTCATCGACTTTAGCTCTAATCTCAATGAGCAGAGCGATGGCTCCGGTCTCGTCGAGGCTGTATATCGTTGCTTGTGCGTAGCGCCAGCACTCTGCTATACTTGTAGTCGAACCTACAGCTGCGAGCTGGGTGTGAAAGACGTACATCAGCAACATAGTCCCCACATCGCTGACGTTCCAGAGCGAGCCCAGATAGTTCAGAGCTCCGGACTGTAAGATCGCATGCGTGAATCCGAGGATATCGTTGCCCTGGGTAGCGCGACCCAGCCCAGACACGCAGGCGGCGAAGATGACGAGTATGGCGCGGGACTGCAGCTGAGCAAGTTCCATCACTTGATGACTTCCACGGGGACTCCTGCGACACGTGGCCATGCGTGCCAATATGGACGATGGATGCGTGTTGAAACTCGCTCTTGAAATCTTTGTTTTCGAGGACTGTTGCATCCAGGAGGGTTGAAGGCCCTGTTTTGCTAATGGCTACAGCAGCAACTCTGACGCCCTGAACGGGTCGTGTCTGGTCGTTCTCGGTGTGTGCGTTCGCAATGACACACATCTTGCTGTGTCTTCTGGTCTCCGTTGTACTTGGTCGCTTTGATAACTGCACAAGGACAGCAAGACTTGGTACCTGAGATATAGCGTGTGAGAGGATCAGCGGTCGAGAATCAACCATCAATGCCGTGACTGGGAACGCGTTTAGCGCCGCGGACACAACGAAGGTGATATGCCGCTTCGAGCTCAGTAACTTCTGACATGGCTCCAATAAAACCTTCGAGATCTGTAGCGAGATAGAGTACAGATACTGCTTGTCAATGGGTGACTCTGTGTGGTTGCGCAGAGGGTATATGTAGCTGGACACGAGGCGGTCGATGTCGATATCGGTCGTCGGGCGTTGCTGCGCAACCTCGATGCCTTGTGATCTGATGCCCAAAATGATCAATCCTTGACGCGAGAAGCTGGTATAGATGACGCACTGGTCAGTTGCGATGCTCTCGAAGATCGAGCGAGCGCTCAACTCGATTCGTGTGCTCGTGAGTACACTTGTAACTCCAGAAGTATCATTTGCAAGCGTTTTGCTGGCTTCGAGGCTGGCTCGTTGAAGCTCGCGAAGCTCCTCGTCATCGCCTCGGTTGCCGTACGTGTTCTCACCACTACCTCGAAGGAGCGATCGCCGTTCGTTGAGATCTTCGAGCTTCCGCCTTGCCTTGTATTTGCTCGTGGCCCATGTTTGCAACTGTACTGCCTTGACTTCGCGCGCCACGATCATGGCGTCTAGCAGCGTCCTTGCGCATCCTTGCTCGAGATACAGCAACGCTTGGTTCGTCCAAGATCCATCAGCAGGTAGCAAGTTCGGGCTATCTCTAAGCTCCGTGGGAGAAGTGCTCTGCCTCAGACACAGCCGAGCCAATCCCGTAAATAAGGCTTATGTATGGATAGTTGATTGACTGCCTCGACGTGCTTCGAGGTCGGAGGTTCCGAGTCTACGAGTCTCGATCGTATTGAGCGCCCACAGATACCGTTGAAAGGCTTGGTCGATGGCTCCAGTATGCTCATAGACCGCCCCTAGCCACGTCTCCAACATCCATCGATCAAGGTCTTGGGCATTGGCGGTAGCGTCAAGAAGATCAGGTACATGTGGTGGCTGTGCTGCAACGCGTTGCAGTATTGCACTCCCCAAGTCCCAGTCTTGAGCAAGGAAACACAGGGAGATAGTCCTTTCTAGCTGTTGCGCATCGACGGTCCGGTCGCCCTCAACGATGCGTAGAGTATCTTCTCCAGTTATAGCACTCTGACCGCCTAGACCAGAGGCGATTGCGTAGGGCAGATGACTTTGTGCTCGAGTAATGTCACCAATGCGAGAGGACGCTACAACCATCATCAAGCTCCGAAACTCAGGAGGTGCGTTTGAGTGCTCGCAGTCGGTCAAAAATGCGCGCCAAGTGTCATCGCCTCCTCCTCTATGGCAATTCCCGCTGTGTATCTGTGCCGCAGTGTCGCAGCGCTGGTACCGTTGCGACAAGGACTGGATTGCTAGCGATGCGTCTTGCATGGTCGAGAGGACTCCAGGTTGCAGCTGAATGTGTTGCGTTGATCTTGAACTGGGAAACCTGGGTGATGGTGCTACGCTTTCGGCAGCTTCTTGGGCTGGCGACTGAGTCGCCTTCGGGATTGGCGGGACGTTTTGTCGCTGCTCAGATTCTTCCCGTGTGACGCAGGAGACTGTAGGCCTTGGCGGTAGGCCTGGAGCAAACTGTAGGTCCCGATAGGCAGTGAAACTTCCTCTTGGCCTTGGCGGAAGTGCTGGGGCACGACTTTCAATAGGACTTGTTGCCGTTGGAAGTATTGACGCTGCTGGCGGATCGTCACGGACGGAAGTGTGGAGTACAGTAGACTCTATGCCAGCAAGCAGTTGGTCCGTGTTGAGATCTCCCAGCTTTTGGCGGTACGTCGTATCCCACTCTTGCAAAGCGTTATGGTCACCTGATGCTGAGTGTGTCGCACGAGCAACACGATTGATCTGAGCCAGCAGGTTGAATCGCATTGCACGGACGTGGTCCGTCTCGGATCTGGGAAAGCTGCCGAGGAAAGCGTCTGCGGCATAGTAGACAGGTTCGGCCTCGTCAAGGCATAAAGTCGCTTCTTCTGCGTTTCCGCTCCACAAGTGCACATTTCCTTCTGCGTGCAATGCTTGGAGCTCGAAGACAAGATCTCCAGCTTTCCCTAAGCATTTGCGAGCGCATCGGCAGGCTGCTACTGCAGCATCGGTCTTCGAGTATTCTGTAAACAGCTACCGTCCAAAGCGTATCATAAGGAGGCCGGCAAACTGTGTGACGACCAGGTTCTGTGTTGAGGCTCCGCGGTTACCGATTTCTGAAACGATGGCTGCCCCAGATGCATACTCGCCTTTCGTGATCTTAACCAGTACTCGGTGGCATTCGACAATGATACTGAGAGTCTGGTCGGTCGTTGACCTCTCACGAGCAAGATCGATCCCCATTGCTGCTTCATCAATGCTGGTTATAATTATCTGGGGCTTGTTCCCAAATCTTGTAGCCAAATACTCTACGTGGGCGATAGCTGCCTTTCGTACGAGGATCATTGCCTCTCCGTTTTGTGATCCAGCATGCTTCATTGCCTTCAGGGCATCGTCATAGAGCAGGTCTGCCTCTGAGCTCGCTCGGAGCCGGAATATTGACTCCACCCTATCCCATTGGGGATTTTCCCAACCATCCAAACGCCCATCAACGATAAGATTGAGCGCCAAAGGATTCGTGAAACCTGGCGATAGCAGAGCATCTGCCTCGAGGAGCTTGCACATACCCACGCCAACGAGATCGCCGTGGTGTGAGCATACAGACGACAATCGTCGCAGTCGCTGCGCAGCGCTGTCATCGCGGGCTGTTGAGAGCTGATATGTGATGTCAAGCCTCTCGAAGTAACGCTGAAGCATGTCCATTCCGCAAAAGACCTGGCGAGTATTGGGTGGACAAAGGGGGTCGGGCGAGAATGTCGACTCTTGTTCGCGTGCGAATCGCGTGAGCATGGTATCAGGATGCTTGGTGTGATGGAGGTGCCCACACCAGACTGTGATACATCTTCCACTCATGCCCGATAGGACGTTGCACTCGAGCGCAATGAGATTGGTGCAAGTGGGCAGACTTGCCATAGATGGTAGGGCACCTTTAACGCGGTCTAGACCAATTACCATGTCGTTGATCGCAGAACCTGTGGAATCTAGTTCCGATCGGAAGAGAAGCAAGGTCGGGTAGCGTTGCAACGAGCGGCAGAAGACCTCATAGTATCTCAGGCGTAGCAGAGATTGGTCGTTGATGGCAAGATCATTGCTCCATATCGATTGGAAGCGATTGTTCGACAGGGAAAAGTCTCTCTGGTAGGCCGCAAGTAGCCCCTCCAGCAGGAGGGATGCGAGCGACGAGTGATTCTGCACATCAGACGAGAGTGTCTTCATAGCATCTCCCACGATTTGAAAGTCGCAGCGATGTTCGTCCGGGAAGATCGTGCCACCAAAAAGGGACGTGATAGCGTCGAAGTCCAGAGTGAGGTCCATAATCGACTACCCTAATACCCGGCAGGCCTGACTATGTAAAAGCTATGTAGGTAGCGGAGTGCACAGTAGCTTATAAGTCCGAGATGCCTCCCAGTGGCCGTGCGTGTGCTAACGTCCAAGAGACAGCTTCTGCCAAGTATGCAGCATGCTCATCCAGTTTTGGATAGCTGTGGCATGATGATCTGGCGGGCTAAGGTCGCGCGTGTGATAGAACATGCATGTTGGCGCTCGATGGCTGATCACGTCGAATCAGGACGTCCACGTAGCTCGCATCTCTGTTCCCCACATTTAAAGGTTGCTGCAATGCAGTTGCTGCAATGCAGTCATTCTGTCTCCCAATATATCTTCTCAGATGCAGTTGCGACTCTTTTCCTCCGACGAAATCAAGCTTGCCAGTGCCTGGTGACTTTTCCAACAACAATGTCGTACGACGACCGCCCCACATTCTATCTGTATGGTGTTGGGCACCATCCAGATCGACTATCCTTCGGTCATCTGGTGTACAAGGACTATGCAAACCCGCTGACAGCCCGTCACGTAGATGCTCCGGCTTTGAGGTACGTTAGGTAGGGCGTTGCCTTGACGACTTTTGTCCGACCGCTTCTGCTCTCGCCAGCCAGCAAGAGATGCAACAGTTGACCACCTCGTCCACGATAAGTGGCACCTTCGGCAGCGACACCGAGCGGAACAGAGGCCTGCAAGTCCAGGCTCCTGCTGCAGGAGTGTTTGGATTGAGCTTCAAGGGAGAAAACGTCCGTGTTGTCATCGCAGGCAATGGTAGACGAGCTGTGTTGAATAAGTACGTCGAGCGCACTCGCTGCATACTATCGCTCCCCAGCTGATGTGGGACCAGGCCTGAGGAGTTCTTCGAGCAGAAAGTGATGAATCATCCAGAGACACGACATCGCCTGCTTGTGTGGCTAACCACTGCTACGAGCAAGTATATTATGAAAAGAGTGGCATTTCACGAGCCAAAGGTGTGGTGCCTGACGGGATTGTACGAGCTGGAGCAAGTCCAAGCTTTCAACGTGCATAATAGAACGCCTGGTGTCGAGATCGGTCTGGATCCGGAAATAGTAGCTGCGGCTTCTGGTGTCCCGATCGGAGCGTCTGCAAGTTCCAATACCAGGTTCAGCGTAGTGCAGAAACTTACCATGCCAGGTCGGAATGTCTGGGCTGCACAATGGCAACGAGTCAAGGTTGACTACATCAAGCTCCGTAGGACCAGAAACCTGCGCACCCCCTCCAATTGGAGCTATTGCCTGATGTGTCTCGTCCTGCGGGGGGGCTGCTGTCGGGACCAGCTAGCGAAGGCGACGAGGTCAGCGGTGTCCAGATTAGGATCTACGGATTGCAGGAGGGTGATGACTACATTTCGGAAGACGATGAACAGTATTCAAAGGCGTTTGCCATAGCTAGTGGAAGAATCGATCAGGCAGCTTAGATCGGCGATGCGTCGCTACTGTTGAGTACCTTAGTGTCGTACGCGGGTCTGTACTGAAACTGCAACTGAGGCCTGATTAAGCCCTAGAACAGACGTATAGACCTCTTGTGGTTCCATTCAGCACATGGATCATCTCCGTCAGTTCAAAAGGAGTCGTTAATTACAAAAGAAACGTTCAGTCCGAGCTGATCAACAGCGCTGTGGTCGCACCAGCGTACTCGGCAGCGTCTTTGGTGCCGTACCAGTGCTGCTGTTGGAAGTCTTCAGTTCGAACCTAACACCAGGCAGCAGCATGCTGCCCATTGCTAGTCGTTGTTCGTTCGTGGAATGCCATCCCCAATTTCCCCTAAGTCTCTCTAAGCCACTGACTAGTCCTAGACTCAGATAGCAAGTGGAAAGTGACATCACACCCAGGAAGCCCATAGCAAGCGCGTATGCGCCCTGTCGTTAGACGCTTAGCAATGGCATACCTACAGTTGCACGAAAGGGATCTCGACAAAACTGGCAAACTCTCCCCCAAAATGCACACGGTGCTTGCCCTGGTTGCTTGGCTTGTACGAGCCCCAAAGCATGGGAAACTCTGCCAGGGTCATTGGATGCCCAGAGATCTTCAGCAGCAACTGCTCGCCGGGCGCAAAGATCATTCCACCAGGCCAGATCCCCACCGTACACTTGACTACATCCCCTGGCGGGACCTTATCCACTGTTCGAAGTGACAGCTGCGGAGCATGCGGTTTGCTTAACTCCGAGTCTAGCTCGCGGCGGCTCGCCCGGACCATCCCGGTCGGACCTACGTACTGCAGGATGTTGACGGGCGGCACGTCTTCCCGCAGCATAGCGAGCTTGTCGAGGGGAATGTTCAAGCTGCTGAGCTGCTTTCCGGTCGAGTCTGCTTTTGTGAGCTGGAGGAAGATGTCAAGGTCGTCGTGGTCGGGACACGAAACGAACAGCTCCGCCACCGAAGTCCCAAGCAGATACGAGTGTTCCGCGAAGACGTAGGAGAAGCAGAGCTCTTCGGAGTCCTTGCCGTGCTGTTGAGCAGGAAAGTCTGACTGGTACTCGCGAGTATGAGCAACGTCCGGCATGCGCTGCGCAAGTTTGCCGGAGTCCGAGAGAAACAGTCGTTTGTATGACGCGGTTGGAGGAGGCCAGTCTTGCATGACATGGTTCGTAATGTTTGGCTACGGTGGTCAGTATGTGTAAATGCACAGACCGGGGCGGTTTATTACCAGATTGAAACCGAGGAGTGACACTCGAACATGTGGTGTCTCCTCCCATCCATTTTCGACCCCTTTGAGATAACGGTCGAAAAAGCGTGCGAGCTCTGTTGTACGTGCTGTAGAGTACAAATCGTACCATTCCTGTGTGTCGTGAACCGTGAGCCTGCTGCGGGTCAGTCTGGCCCTTTGTGAAATTTTTCGTGCGAAGTAAGACTGCACCACTTCGGCGCCGACATCTCTTCATAACATCTGAATGAACCTTCCGTATGCAAGCAGGTCGAGTAGCTTGCCAGGATGTAAGCCGGGACTTTGACTTTGCTGAAATCAGCGCGTTTGTCGGCCCAGTACTCATTCCAGTCGGGATACATCTCCAGCATGCTAGCAAGATCCTCAATCTGTCCACGACCTGCCAATTGTTAGGTACTGGGGTACGAGGAGTACGCGCTAACGCTCACCAGATAGGGTCTGCGTCACGGCGGCAAAGAAGGCTGGCGACGGCACGCCGCCTCTGCACATGCTCTCGCGGAACATGTCACTAAGACCTTCGAGCGGGGCGATGCATTTCAGATGTGGTGGCTGCTGAGCCGCAATGTGGTATTGCGCCATGGCCAACCATGAGTTGCCCACCAAGCAGACGGCGCCAGTGCACCAGGGAAGTCGCGCGATATGTTCGACAGTGTCGTAGCCGTCTTGTCCTTCAGGCGTTCCCATCGTGCGCACATCCCCTTCCGAGTCAAATACACCGCGTGCGTCTGTGTTGACGACGGCGTAGCCGCGAGGCACCCACTCTGCCGGATCGGGACCCTCGAACTTCTCGTAGCCGGACAGGGCGGACCTAGGGATGCCTGCGCGGGCAGGCATGAAGTCGAGGTTGATCATGCCCGCACCAGTCTTACCGTACGGGCTCCAGACTAACATCGCCGGTACTTGCTCGCTGCCATGTGGGCGGAAGATGTCTGCGCGGAGGATGGTACCGTCGCGCATTGGTACGTCCACGTCTCGATCCCACACAGTGTCGGTCGAGAAGCGTCTAGCATGCTCATTCCGGCGGTGGCCGCTTGAGAGGATAGTCGATCCTGGTTTGTAGCCATGGTAGCAGTCTCCAGGTCTGCCCACTGCCGGCAGTGATGTGTGTAGGACTTCTATCCCTGCGACTGTTAGTGGCATAATGTACGAATCGCAAAATGATTACGGAGAGTCCGCAAAGATATTCGAGGGTTTGTCAATCACTGCACCTCTTCACATAGTTAAGTGATGTTTCGTAGTAGCAAGCTGGATTCGGATACCAAAAGGTGCCGCTTCCGAGTGGGCGGAACATCCCCTCTTATTAAGTTCCGCTCTACTCCGGTAAATAACTCGGTAGTAGCATCGCGGATTCCTCCCTGTGGAAGTTTGAAGTAGCTGTAGGGTTACCATGATGCCATTTTCTTCAATAACATCCTGCCACATCTACCCATTACAGCTCTTCAGCTTCTTCTGGTTAACGCCCCAGTCGTCTGCAAGCACTGGCGAGACGTCATTACAGGCAGGCTGGGCAGAAGGCGAGGCTGATCAGCAGGCGTACGCCGTCTTCAGAAACCCTTGTCAGATATACCGGGTTGATGTAGGGAGATGGACAGAGTCCATCTGCCCATGTGGGCCAGAATATAATGTACCTTGCCTCCCTCTGCCAGCGGGAGGCTGGAGCAATTTGATCGTATGAGCCCGACTTCACGTCGTGCACATATCTCCAACGGTGCGTACCGTAATGCAGACCACGCGGACTACCGCCGCAGACGCGCTTCCAGGATCGCCTACTGGAACGATGAGCGCGCTGGCCCTGTAGCTGGGAGTTGGCTGAAGGACGTTGTGCTATTTCACTTCAGTGACGGCTTTATGTTGTGCATACCCATAGGTATATAATGTCTCAAATGGCTGCTCTCTTATCGAAGGCGTGTTGCGACGTTGGTCACAACTTGTATTGCACAGCCTGCAGCTCCTAACATCAACTCATGAACGCCGTCATACTCCTCGTATCACAAACTCAGCAAGACACTTCGGATCACGCCTTCGTAGTGAAAGCGCTCTTCTTCTCAATCCAAGTCTCCATGTCCATGAGACCCGGGTGCATCTTCTTTAGCTCCGGAATGTTCACCTTGTACCCATCGCTGCCGAACCAGTTGATCATCGTGCCGAGCTCAGTCACCATATACTTCAGGAAGCTGCCCAAGAACCAGAACGTGCCATCCATGGCTTGGCCAGTCTTGTTCTTGAATGCTTGGCTCAGCTGCTCCTGGGTGAGCTCATCGCCTGCCAGACCGATAGCCTTGTGGTTGAACTTATCCGGGCTCTCGAACGCGAGCTTGGCGAAGACGCCAATGTCCGAGGTTGCGACCCACTGGTTTGGCTTGGTGCCGAGGGTGTCTCTCATTGCTGCCATGAATACTTGGGTTGGGAAGCCTGGTTCCAAGTTGTCCATGAAGGCGACTAGACGAATGTCAGCAGAGCTTGAATGCTCAAGGGGGTGTGTTACGTACCAGGTCGCAGAACGGTCCAGCCCATCTGACCAGCGGTGTCCTTCAAGTGGTGCTCGATGACATATTTGCTCTGGAAATGCGGGATTGGCGTCTCAGTCTTCCAGCTCGCCTCATCCCCACCACGCTCGACACTGCCATACACGAAGTGCTTGACGCCCGCCTTCACGGCCTCGTCAATCATCGCCTTGCCCTGCTTGATCTCGCCGTCGTGCGTCACGCCCTTGCCCTGCGAGATCTGCACGCTGTACACACCCCAGATCTGGCCATCAGCAGCCTTCTGGGCGTTCTTGAACAGGCCCGGAACATCTTCCTGGTCGCCCTCCACGACCTTGATGTTCTTCGCCTTGCTCATGAGCTTCTGTGCTCCGCTTCCGGAGGCATTCCTGGTCTGGGCGAGCAGAGTAAAGTTCGGGTTGTTGGCAAGAGCTTCAATGACTGCACCACCCTGCTTGCCAGTGGCGCCAGTGACCAGGATGTTCTTCGCCATGTTCATGTACTGCGTTTGCGCTCGTCGTGGGTTTGTGAAGAGCACTCTTTCGGCTGGGCGGTTACGGGGTCTATTGTTCAATGTAGTAGCGCTGGGGTGTCGTGTGTTGTGTATGAGAGTGAGAGGAAAGCTCTACAGGCAAGGTCATTGCACTTTACCTGCTAGCTCCGACATGAGCTTGCCAAGTTGCCAACCCCTCGGCATGGTGCTACCTGCGACTCTCCGGTGGCCTGTCTTACGGCGGCAAGCCCGATCTCGTTGAGCATGACCGGCTCATGCAGGTACCGGACACGATCGACACCTACACAGTCTCAGAGTCACAGACATCGTCGGATCGTCCCCGCTGGAGCATATCGAAAAAGGGTGAGCAGATCTTCACATGCGAAAGGTGAAGACTGATGCTCGCGAAGATTAGCGCATGGCGGGACGGATACATGCGCTGCCAGAAGTCGACATTCGATGAGTGTCAGTGTGGCTGGTGAGACCGGGGTCGATGCATGAAGCTGACTTCAAGGCGTCATGCATCTCGTACAACACGGCGGGAATTGTGATGGTGAATCTCAGGAATCACAGCCGCTTTCTTACGGGCAACTCGCGAGTGCCGACGATCGGCAGCAACGGATCTTTTGAGTGAATGCACAAGTTTGCCCATTTAATGGCTGCATAGTGCACAGTCTGTTGTATACGGTGTTTTGTGCTCGGATCCTCCACGCAGGGCGATCAGGATCGATCGACCAGTCCCGGGTCACTTCTGTTGCACAGCGGCACAACAGCTGCGGTCATGAAGTGGCTGTCCTGCCCATCTTACTGAACAGTCCTAGTCGGGCGCTCCAAGCGATTGTCGTGTTCTCTGGTCCAGTAGTGATCCAGTGGTCCAGCCGAGAATCCAGGCATATTTCTCTTTCATAATACCCAATGAGGATACCGTGAAATACTTCTACTAGGATTTTCCCTGCGAGCCGCCCAAGTTGGCCCAACGTTCTCCACAAACTCCGCAGACAGCTAGACAGCCAGCAACGGCAGCCGTGACTCGGAGCCTGTCCCCTGTCAGTCTTTCGTGCGGGCCGTCGTAGATCCTTGTGCATCGGCCCCGCAATCGCCGGACAAAACTGTCAGGGTGAAACGGCGTCGCTCGTGGACTCCACCAGTCGTTGATCTTTGTCTCTATCCGAGTCTGGGGATGCCAAGTTTGCCGTTTGATGGTAGTGTTGGTTGTCGTACTAGCGGAGGTAGCTCCGTTGCTCGCTGCATCAACACATCGGTGTCCGGGTGTCAACGAAACGACAACAGAGTCTGTGTGAGGATGTCGACGGGTCATGCGAATGTCAAGAGCCGGTAGGTCAGATCCCAAGCCTCTATGGACAGAAATACTTCGATCGGCACGGGAACTCTTCACGTGCGCTAGCAGCATGGTTTGGGACGCATGTACTGTCCACGAGGCCAAGATGCAGGTCCTCGAGACGCTGTACAACATAATGGCGGAAGAAGCGTAGAAGACACCCAGCGCACCTGAAAGGTGCAAGAACAAGTTTGTTGGATAGAAAGCGGATCGTTGTTGTATTCGCACGGCGACATTAGCTAGCTAAATGGTTACAACGAGCGCAGACATTAATTTCACGCTCAACGCAAAGACCAAAATCAACCTTCTAGGCCCAGATGAAATTATCTTGCAAGCGTTCGCAAACGTCCCGTCCAAACAGAAGAATTGTTCGATGCTCAAGCTGCGACCTCAGTCACAGGCGCCGCCACCCCAGCTTCAGCAGCCTTCGCAAACGCAGAACGCTCACCATCATCCTTCGCCTCAGACTCCTCCCACAGGCTGATAATCTCCTGTCTCCGCTTCTCGCTGCGTGGCTCAAAGGCCATCTCGAATGGATCTGGCTTGACGATCAAAAGTGAGTTGGACTTGGTGATGGACGCGTCGATGACATTGCCATTTGCGTCCTTCTTCTTAACCATGCTGAACGCCCACAGAAGACCACCGAGGTTGATAAGGGTCTCGTCACGGGTGAGCGACTGGCCAAGGCATGCGCGCTGGCCCCAGCCGAAGGATGTCATGCCCATGATGCTCGGGAACTGAGACAACGGCTCTTGGTAAGTCGGCCAGCTGGACTCCAACCATCGCTCAGGCCTGTAGTTGTCGGCATCGGGGTACTTCGTCTCGTTACGCAGGAAAGCCCTTCAATAGACGTTAGTAACTGGAGTTCGACAGACGAGGCGGGATGTACTAACCAATCCAGTGGAAGAACACGGGAGCCCTTGGGGAGGAAGTAGCCGTTGTAGAAGTCGTCTTCCATGATCTCATGTGCGACACCAGTCGGCACATTTGGTCTCCAGCGCAAGGTCTCTTTGATGCAGGCGCGGAGTACAGGAAGATTTGGCATGTCGGTGAGCTCTGGCATACGACCTCCGCACTGCTCGTCAATCTCCTCCTGTGCCCTCTTCTGCCACTCGGGATGGTGGATCATGGCCAGCAAGAAGTAGTAGAGCGGGCCCGCGACAGTGAAGATGGCGACTAGCGCGATCATGCCGAGTGCCGAAGATGCTTCGTAGTCACCGCTGAGACCGCCAGTCTTCTCACCCTCAAGATAGGTACGGGTGAAGGATGGGCGTGCCTCGCCCTTCTCCATCTGCGTGCGGACGGATAACAATCTCTCCATCCACCATGCCTGCTGCTCGTCATGACGCTTGCGCTCGGCGATCTTCCATGGGTTAATTGGGAACGGCAGATGCCAGAGAGGGGTGACTACGTTGGTGAGGGGACCGGCCGGTGACATTTGGGTCAGAAGGCCCCAGGCGCTCTTTGTGCAGTATTCGCTCAGCGACGGGTCGTCCCACGTGAGCTGGCATGCCACTTTGGATGCGAAGTCCTCTAGGTAGAAAGCGAAGTTGTCTGGGTCCTGGAGCAGGCGCATGTTGTAGCGCTTGGCCTCATGGTAGAGGGTACCATGATAGCGAGCGTTCGTGGCCTCGGTCAGGTAAGCGTGAGTGAACTTCCTCTGTCTTGCCCAGATTTCTGCGATTGATTAGTGACCACTTCGGTGACAGCAACGTAGGCAGTATACATACCGTTCTTGCCCATAAGCGGCAGATACTCCATAGAGCCATTGGTGCTCTTCGGGTCGAAAAGCGAGCGAATCTGCGGCCTGTCGGCGTAGATCTTCCCACGCTTGACCAGCAAGTCTTCGGCGACCTTCTCGTCGGTGATGATGATGAAGTAGTCTCCCAGCATCTGTGTCCGGTAAAGCGGCCCATAGGTTTTGGCCCACTCGGCGAACTTGAGCCACATATGCTCAATGGGCAGGTCGTGAATGCGTCCAACCCATGGCACGAGGGCCGGCCCTGGTGGCTCGCTCGCCTTGTTCTTGTGCCAGGCTTGCCTTCGCTGAAGAGCGTTGAACACGGAGAGTAGACCAAAGCCAAGGACGGCGACGACCACGACGACGAGTGTTAAAGGCTGCATGGCAGCGGTGGTGAAACGAGTGGTGTTGGTTGACTGAATGACCAGAATGTCAATTGGGAAAACAGAGAAGAGAAAGGAGCGAGCGTGCAGTGATAAACATCAGTACGTACCTTTTGCCGCTTGGACCCGAATGGCACCACGCTGATTCACCGAGCGTGAGTTGGCACTTGGCAGGCCTACAATGTGGAGATAAGAATATCTTTCGTGCATGCCTCAGCGGCTCAGCCTTCAGCGCTCTCGCTACTTCCCGGATGGCGGCATATGTTGAGATGATGCGAACCACGATTAAACCCAGATCGGCAGAACGCTAGTGTATGGTGGTCCGCTCACGCTGGATATCCTAGCGATTAATAGAGCGTTGATTTTCTGGCTCTGTACACGGTGTACTAGTGTGCCAGTAGCCAGTAAAGGCCGGAGCTGAAAGCTGATGCAAGGGGATTTGCGGCTTGGGCCTGGTCGGGAGACAGTTGCAGATCGATCCGTGATCTGGGTCGTTGACCACCGGCGCGGAGACATCCCTGTCCTGGCGGAAGTGTTCAAGTCGTGACGAGTGACACCGACAGCCATTACCGTACCTTGTTTGACCAAGACAAGACGTGTTTCAAGTTGCTTTTCTTGACGCCGAACTTCGAAGCCACGCTGACAGCTTCTGTTCGTGAGCCGTCCAAAGCGGCGGCAGCCTCAGTCACGGCAAGATAGTGCCAAGAGGCAGAGCTCGGCCACTGTAATCGGCTGTGACATACGCTCAAAAGACCGTCTCGCTTTACCAACGAGCCCAACGACCAACGGCCAGCGTCTTCCGCACCATGATCCATCAACACGGGTTGTTTGCGGGTGGTCCACCGGCCCGTGCTGAGCGCCACTCTGTCCAGACCGGACAAGACACAAGTAGTTGTGCGAGGCATCATCGACGTTGCCTAGACTACCCGGCAGACAGTACTCTGCAGCGGTATCTGTCAGGCAACATGAGAGCAGTCGGAGCTTCGGACACCGACGTCCCCGCATTATCACGAGCTTGTTGGGGTACGCAGCACGTTGCTTAAGCGAAGCATGGCGCCCTGCACGCCGATCGGACGACATGGACGGTGGCTGGCCGCTGCGCGGTTGCGGTAGTTTACGACATTCGGGCTGTGGGTGGTGCATGGTAGATGCATGGTAGATGTCGGAAAAGTGCCAACGCCAGGCGGAACCGTCCTCCGCCTGCACTCGCGAAATCCATCTAGCAGCCTACCACAGCAAGCCACTCGTTGAAAGAGAGTTAGCAGGCATCAACAGCGCGGCAACACCGGCTGTCGGAGAGAGCCAATCCAAGCCGTTGCCATTGGTTCTGGTCGGGGCGACAATAGAGTGCTACGAATCACAAATTCAGGCACTTACATGTAAAGTGGTCAACCTGACGAGGCCCAAAATGTCAACAGCTTCTGAGCCCGAAAGCCTATGACGCTTTCACTCCTGCAGCCTGTATCTCTCCGAAATAGCGTGGCTAGACTTAGACTGGGCATGCAGGGATTCCTGCAGGCCTCCTGTGCCGCTGTACGTCCACCGACTCCGCCAGTCTCTTCTCCCGTGCATGCACGTCGATAGCAGTTCCGGAAATCGTGCGGTCATCACCCTCTATCGAGCAGTGGCTGGTGCGACCAGTATCCTGGGTGCAGGCGAGGATGCTGAGAGGTGCAGTTAAGGTTGCCAGAGCTAGTCTCCGCGCGTGTCAGCACGGTTGGGGCATCGAGTTGCACCATGTGCGCTAGCATCGCCCCCTAACATCCGTTCCTAGATCGATCCACACCTCAGCGGATAGTGTGGCTTGACGAGCTGCCAGAAGTTGTGTTCATGCAAGACGAGCATGAATATGCGCTAACTTCATCTTCCGAGCTAGGGTCTCACAACGAAGTTCACATGCAAACGTGCCGTCAACATGTCACAGACTCAAGTCGTCGGCGGTCTCGTCGTCCGTTCGACTTGGTTCGAGACTCAACGGCGTGCGGTGATCGGTCCTCCGGGCGCCGTGAGAGATTGTCCCTGAGATGCAGGTGCTGACGTGCATACATGAGCTCCTCCCAAATTTATTGTAGGTTGGCAAGATTCCCTCCAACTCCATCGTCTTACTCCATCACTACACAAAACACACCTACAGCAATGGCAGTCCACGGAATCGAGTCTGAGCCTCTCGGCAGCTTCCCCAAGAGCGGCATTGACGTCTTGGTGGTGGGAACCGGTTTGGCCGGTCTTACTGCTGCAATCGAATGCATTCGCAAAGGTCACAATGTCCGCGTGCTTGAGCGCGCATCCTCAATCAACACACTGGGTAAGCGTACAGCTGCCGTAAGCTACATGGAGGGGCACTGATTCTTATAGGTGATATGTATTTCATGGGTCTGCCGGCCACCAGATTCTTCAAGCATTGGCCGGAGATGAAGGAAGAGTACGACGCCATTGGTCTGCACAATGCCTGGATCGAGACCTACAAGCACTCCGGAGAGCAGATGGTTAAGCCTCTGTATGTGGCAGATCGCCTGAAGGCTGCTGGGCTGGACCCAAAGACTCCACCAGGTACTTTCCAGCTTCGTCCGCTTGTCTACAAGATGTTCGTCAAGCAGGTGGAGAGGCTGGGCATCAAGATCGAGTTCAATAGCCGCGTAGTTGACTATTTCGAGGACGAGGCCACTGGCAAGGGTGGCGTTGAGACGCAGGACGGCAAGCGCTACGAGGCGGATGTGGTGATTGCGGCGGACGGTGTTGGGTCGAAGTCACAGAGACTCGTCGGCGGCCAAGTGCGAGCCAGGTCTTCTGGGCGCGCCATGTGGCGTGCTGCGTTCCCAATCGAGAACCTGGAGAAGGATCCGGAGGTGAAGGCTCATTACACCATGATTGGCCCGGACAACAGCGAGCCGATTGTGCGGACGTACCTCGGACCTGGCACTTACGGCATGACTCTCACCCGACCAGAGACCATGATCTGGATCATCAACCACAATGTACGTCTGCGGCGCAGCTGTATTATTAAGGGCGATGACAGCTGACATATCTTTAGGCTACCGGCAGTTCCGCAGAGAGCTGGAGCAACACCATTGAACCCCAAGAAGTGCTCGACACAATGGACGAAGGTGTTGGCCCGAACGCATGGGCGCCGATGATGAAGCGTCTGATCGCCTGCACCCCGGAGAAGACCATTGTCAACTTTGAGCTGCTGTGGAGAGACCCGCAGCCTAGCTGGACCTCACCCGCCTCGCGCGTTATCCAAATCGGTGATGCCGCACACTCCTTCCTGCCCGCTTCCGGAAACGGTGCTACACAGGCCATTGAAGATGCCGTTTCAATCGCATCATGTCTGCAGCTGGGCGGTAGCAAGGACAAGGTGCCAGAAGCTGTGCGCTCCCACATCCGATTTCGGTAAGATCCGCGCTGCTCTCGGTCACCATGCTGAACCAGGCTGACAAAACCTCTCCAGATTCATCCGCAACGCCTGCGCTCAGAAAGTAGGCTTTTCCAACGCCGAGCTTCTCCAGGACACGGACTGGAACAAAGTCAAGTTTGACCCGCGCCGAGCGCAGCCCAAGCACCCGAAGTGGGTGTGGGAGCACGACCCGGAAGTCTACACATACGAGAACTACGCCAAGAACGTCGAGGCGATGAACAAGGGCGTCCGCTTCGATGAGTCGGATGTGCCGCCGAACTTTCCGCCCGGTTACAAGTACGAGCCGTGGACCATTGACTGGGTGATGGAATGCATGCGGGAAGGCAAGCCAATTGACCTTGGACCTGGCAACTGGGATTAGAATGGCAACGGGTGTTTGTACGGAAAATGTAGTAATGATGTGGTGCAGAGGGTGCACCTCGGGGTCGAACGCATGTGATAAAAGATGTTGTCTAGCCGTGGCATAGCATTCCATGTATCGGTACTGAGTCCATCAACGACTTCATGTCCTCTGTTGGCACGAGTGGAGATTGAGAAATGATATGTCACCGCCGGGTAAACATACTCCCCACTCCGGACTCTAGAGCGATGATGTATGAAGTACCTCTTCACCTTCAGACCAAAGCACGGACACGTCACCCATCGAGTCCTACTGTTATGGCCACTGTGCTCAAATCCAACTTGTCACTTTGTATATCTGCCGAGACCTCGGTATTCATGATGACACGCCTGCAGCACGATATCAGCTTCTTTACTAGGGTCACAGAACATCCGGTATACTACTCACGATCTCCCGAGGTCATATAATACTTTGCTCTCTCCCTTCAAGAACCTGTTGACCGCAGTCGCGCAACTGATCCCGATCTTGTTGCCGATGTAGTCCATTCTCTCAATGATCCAGGCCAGCTGTGTAGAAGTCCGACTGAGAGGATCTAGGTGCAGTGGCTCGTCGGTGTGGATCACCTTACTGCCGCCAGGGGTCACCATAGGCTCCGCCAGCTGCTCGAGCAAGCAGATTCCGGCAAGAGAGAGTGGCGTGATGAATAAATAGCCACTCGACACTGATCCCCGGGGCGGCTCTGCAGCGCTGTCGTTCCCGAGAGCGTACGCCGCAGCGACACATATATCGACGGCTATGCGGTCTCGGGTAGTCCTGAAGTGCTCAGGGCTTGGCGGCGTCTGCGGGATTCTAGGCCAAGATCTCCGCCAGACAGCTTCTTGGACCCAGCTGACCAATAGCCGCAGGCAGCGCCACATGTTCCAATAGCGTATAGAGTGGGGCATAGCATACTCATGTCTCTCCCCATTCCAGGAGTGATCGCTGACCAAGTCAGTTACACTGTGAAAGGAACAAACGCAACCACCCGCAAGCGTATCCTCAGACCAGTCGAGGAGGTCGGCCTCTATTTTTGCAGCGATGTCTAGAAGTTCTGCGTCGTCTTTGTCGCCGGTTCTCAATGCAGACTTCAGGAATGTCACTCTCGCCGCGATCAATGCTAGCGAATCCGCGGGCGTGTACATTGGGTCAAACTCCAGGGTCTGTGTCCACTGTACAAGGTATTCTGGTGCCTGCGTCTCGCACCAGAGGCAGTTCGCGATCTGAAAAGAGCTGTTAGCTGAGCGAAGCTGGTCGGCTTGCTGCACTTACAATGCTTGCTCGAAGATCTCTGAACAGAGCGGCTCCAGTCGGCGTACGTATCTGGTCGTGGCCGCGCAGTTGTAGAAGTTGCGCAGAGCCTTGAACGTGCTGCTTCCATGATTCAATAGATGCGTGTGCTTCCCACGTCAGACGCTGTGGCCTTGTCAGCATGTGTCGTCTAGCCGCAGACATATGTACTGACCTCAAACAGTCCCAGCAAGTAGACGGATGTCAGTGTGGTATCCTCCTTGACCCGTTTCGGGTGGCGGAGAGCAGCGTTCGTCGCTGCGATAGCTTCAACGTAGTACCGCCTGGCCACCTCGCGGCCACGTAGATCGCCATCTCGGTTCGCGCGACCTGCCATGCCGCACGCCAGGATAGTCTTCAGCAGGACCTCGTCGGGAGATGTACCTTCCAAGAAAGACAGGTGCCCTGGCGTGATAAAGTGTTGGAAGAAGTAGGCCGTGGCAGCTTTGTCTCTTACCGGGCTGGGCTGTCGGCTTTGGGAGTTGGAAGCAGAAGCGGTCGTAGACGTGCTCGCTTCGCTATGCGCGCTTGCTCTGCTTGCCAAGCTCTCGTTCTGGTCACGGAATATCAGGTCGTTCATGTCTCGGTAGCCTCCGCAGGCTTTGCTGAGTCGGACACATCGTCCGCATGCAGGAAGTCCTTCGTCGCAGCGCTTCTTGGCTCTCCTGCACATGTTAGGCCTTCTGTTCAGTGTCCAATATGCTGAAATCGTGATCAATACCGGCAGTTCTCGCAACCCGTGCTTGGCTTTCCGGTATACACCATCTCAAGGGCAGACTGCTTGATGTTATCCTAGCACTGGATAGTATGCTTTGGAGACTTTGCGCTGCAGATCTCGGTATATAGGTTGTGCCTTCGACTCGGGGCAGGACTAGCAGGCGGGGAGAGGACAGAGAGGCGTAGAATACTTGCGATAATGCGCCGTAGGACGTCGCAGTCGAGTTTTTGTCTCTCCACGACACGGGAAGAAACTGGTTACAACATGGTGTTACGTTCAAGCACACAGCCGCATGTACGTCTGGACAGTCGAATCTCAGTCTTACATTAGTATCCATCGCGCGAGATGGCTTCTGGAAGCAACCTTAAGCCCCGGTTCCGGTGCCTGCGGTTCATGCTATTCGCAGCCGTTCATCCGACAGATCATCACACGAGTGCGGTGCACTAGGTAAGTGCTGCTGGAGGCCAGACAGTCCTTCTACCATGCCAGTTCTGGACTTTGTCGCGACCCGTGGAACATGTGTAGGGCTGCTCCTTGCCTTTCGTCTGTGCATCATTATGGGTCATCGTAGTGCGGCTGAACTGATGTGCAGCAATGTTGCGTCTCGAGGTGAACTTTTAGAATCGGAAGAAGGAAGACGTGTCGGCTTCGCACAGCCTCGAGCTTGTTTAAACCTGCGGCTCTTGCATCCCCATCGGGCATGTATTGCGCCTCGGCATCCCCGGTCGGTCGGTCTTCACTTGAGCCGTCTCCCGGTAATCCGGTCACGTTCTCACAATCGAAATCATCGCCGTCTTACAAACTCAGCGTCGGAGCCATTGACAGGTCCGCACATGGAGCGAGCTACCGAAGTGTTCTGTACCTGCCACCGACCTTTTTCACTTACGCAGCTGGAAAACCAACAGTCTCCGCTCGACGCAGCCTTGGGGAATCCGCAAACCAGAACAATCGTTGTTTCGTGCTTGGGTGACGACGTCTTGGATCCGGCCCCCACGCGTTCTCGCGTACCTTGTTCGGTCCAGAAGCCGTCTGGTGGATATGTGCCCGTAGCTGTACCTTTGCGTTGGGCACTTGCTTCTTCCAGAGCCGCATGGACATACCTGCCGACTTGTAAATACTTTGAAGCCGCCGTAGAGCAAAAGAGCATGCCTGAGAAGCACAACGAGCATTCTCCGTGTATTCATCACATTTTCAGTTACGAAAGCTCGACTCAGCCATCATAGGAAGACTACAATATCTGGGCCAGCCAGCTCTCAATCACCTTGGTACTCTCCGATTTCTGCTTGAAGCCCATCGTCCTGTCGATGATGAAGTCTTCGTGTGAAGCACCGGCCTGGACGAAATACTGGACCCGCGGATGGGCTTCCTTGAGCTTCTTCGTCAGGCCATCGATGCTGTCGATGAGCACCTCGCCACCACCGCCCCAGACGAAGATGTCACGGACGGCGGAGTCGAGACCGGAGAACCAGTTGCTGTCAGCGTGGAGAGGGGTGTTGTAGTTGTCTACTGGTTTGTCACCTAAACCGGGTAGATTAGTACTTTGTCATGGAAGCACTTCGAAGAGAAGGGCTGTACCTAGGAAAAGGCTGGCCCAGCGATCCGCGGCTTTCGGCGTCACGTAATCGCTACCCTGATTGCGGTGTTGGACCTTGTCGAGGGTGCCGATATTGGACCAAGGCGAGATGAGCAAGGCACCGGCGAGTGGCTCGGAGAGCTTGACCTCTGCTATGTCCGTATGCGGATGGAGGACGTGAGAGAGCACCGCCAGGGCAAAGTTGCCGCCTGCTGAGTCGCCTGCGAGGATGATCTGCGCAATTCGTCATCAGCTCGGGATATTCTGAACTGTTGGCCGTCACGTACATCGCTCGGCTTCTTCTTCAGATCGTTCAGCAGCCAGTTCAAGCACTCGACGCCCTGCTTTAACTGCTCTGGATACTGGGCGTGTGGTGCTAGCGTATAGCTCGGAACAATGGCGCTCACACTGTGGTCCTTTGACAGATCGTTTTGCAGGTCGAACAGCCATTGTAAGTGACCGGGGCCCGCGGCAAGCACATATCCGCCTCCATGGAAGTACACTATAACTTTCTTCGCTGTCTTCGTACCTAGCCAGTGGACTTTCAATCCGCTCGGCAGGACGTCGGTGTCCGGTTGGAACTTGGCGTGCTTGGTAAGGTCCAGGTAGACAGCTTCTGTGTTTCCATTGAGCCACTGTTCCTGCGCCGGGGTGAGGTAGGCTAGGTGGGTACGAAGCGCTGCGAAGACGATATCCTTGAGATAGGTATTTGCTTTCGCGCCGCTCGTGAATGGTGCCGTGAAGATCCGGGAAATGACCGAGGAGATGAGTCTGCCAGTATGTGGTATAAGCATGACCTTACCCGTGAACGTCAACTCCGGAGGTACGGCGGTCGATGCCATGATGACTGGAGGTTCGTGGGCCGTCGATCCGCTTGCGTCACCCTTGGGCAGCACTCTTCTGCGGACAAGGGGGCAGAGAACGTGATAGGCAGGGGGGCGAACGAGAGAGTGAGAGGATATATAGCTATATAGATAAGGGCTTACTCTGGTTGTCATCAATCACCACTGCAGCTCTGAACTCGCGGACGTCCACAAAGCAGCCCCGCAGTTGCTCACGTAAGTAAGGCTGCATCTCACGAAAGAGCCATCGCACCGGCCCAAGGCTGTCTTAAATCGGCCAGCATCAAGAGCTTCATTGTGTGTCGGTACGCTTTGGTACTCAGATGAAGCTATGAGAGAGTGAGAGTGTAAAGGAGGCCGAGGACAAGTTGTGAAAGCCGGTGTTCACGTCGCGATCTTGGAAGCGCTTCCGGATTCGGTCCGATCATCGGCCGAGTCTCCCGATTCCCGGCCTTGACATCCACCTTCACACCTCACCATCTCGCCATCGCCAAGCCCGGTGGACTCACGGCAACAGTTTGCCCCAAAAGAGCTTGCACTTGCTTGCGCTGGAGGGACATCACTCAACACATCGTCGCCTTCGATCATGTCCGTCGCTCATATCGAGCGTCTCCCGGAGGAGCTTCTCATACACATCCTAACGTATCTGGACACACCTCCACCTTCCGAGAGAAAGCTGAGGCAGGAGCCAAGCTTGCGGCTGACAGTGTCCGATGAGCACGCGTTCAAGGACGTCTCTTGCGTATCGAAGCGATGGCGGCGCCTTGTGTTGCCTTTACTTTTCAAGCATACTCGCCTGCGGCTTGACGAGACGCCACGGACTGACTGGGCTCAATGCTCCGCGTGCACCGAAGGGGCCTTGCAATGGCGTCTGCAGCATAGAGAGGTACTGCCCATCCCGGGAGCGATCGACCAATACCACTTGGATATGCTTGAGGATGTGGTCACACTCATCACCGGACCCAACTCTTCGGATCATGCCTCTCCTCCCCTGAGTGGTCTGTCGGGAGACCCAATCGTGGATAACTTCCTGACGTGGTCATCGCGTTTCTACCACAGCTTGCGTGACTTTCTCGATTTCCTGCAGGAAAGGGACCTCACCTCGAAGGTCCAGAGCCTTGTCGTGATGTCGGAGCAAATGCTGCCGGAGAAGCTGGCTCGGTTCCCGCATCTGGCGGCCGTAGACAAGGATTGGCGATACAAAGCAGCGGCGGCACTCTGGCAGCACCTCTTCTCGGTCGTAGACCTTGAGAGGGTGGTGATACTCGCTGCGCCTGTTGACTTGGCCTGCTTGACAAACTGCGCGATTGACACCTTTGGAGATTGGGCCTTCGGTGACATGGACTACCACATCCTAGATCTCCGCGTCGATCGCAAAGGGCCCCGATCTCCGGCGATGGAGCTTCAGTACAGCTCACTGCAGTACATGCCACACCGTTACCCGGGTCTTGCCGGCTCCAGCATCCTAAATCTGAGGCAGTGGTCACACATCGGCATCAACGAAGGTGCTTTCTTGAAAGCGTACGGGACTTACGAGTACTTCGAGCGCGGCCCGCCTTCGCTCATTTACAGCATCAAGGACAGCCTCTCCCCACGCCCAATCTTCAGCCCACACGCTAGGATATCCGACGTACCGCTTGCTTCTCTGCGGAGCCTGACGTACACCGGCATCTTCCCGTTTGCCAACCATCTTGACTTCCGCGAGCTTCTGCCGCAGCTCGAGGAGTTGGATATGCAGCTCGCTCCGGAACCCGCTAGCAACATCCTCAACGAGCGGGATAGGGTGGGTAAGGCGGAGCTGCAGGACTGCTGGTCCGAGTTGATCTCTATCTACCAAGGTTTGGCGATACTCCTGGCGACATTCAGGATCAGCGAGAGAAACGTGCCGAGGCTGAAGAAGTTCGTGTGCAGAGACAGCAAGATCATTGCGTTGCAGGAGGAGCTGGACGAGGTCTTCATTCCGCTCTGCTTGCCGGTGTGGGTGCAGCGTGAGCCGGGATTGTTCACGAGACAGGCAATGAGTGCGGAGGGTCATGCTTCGGTTGACATGATCTGGTGAGAGCTGACTCACTGGTGGAATGCCGTGATGGCATAATACCCTGGCTGGACTCATCGAATGGCGACCATCGAGAGACAGGACGGACCCTGCTATATCAAAGAAGACAAACAGATGTGCATTGCTGTTGTATTACAATGATGATTTACATTGATGGGAACGGCACCATCTGCAAACTGCGGCTTGATGCCTGCCTGCACTGTTTCCACACCGTGGCCGACCATGCTCGCAATCACTCCGCACCACTTCTGGCAGCATTGAGCTCCTCGAGCTTCGCGATGCTCTTCCCGAAGTAGCTGTTGGGCTGCTTCTCACTCTCCCTCGCATGAAAGTCCTCTCCGACCCCGTACCCAGCCAGATACTTTCGGTCCCCAACAAGGTCTGACAACGCGACCGCTTCCCAGTCTTCGCAAGTTTCCCGCCTAGCTCGCCTCGCCTCACGCCGCTTCTTCTCCCAGTCGATGTATTGGCGATCCATCTGGCCACGCTGTTGCTTGTTCGGGCCGTTGCTGGTCTTGAACGGGCCAACATCCGCGTCGTCGTCCGTCCATCTGTGCGGCACAACAGGCAGCTCATCAACTCGCGACGCAGGCGTCTCCCGCTTCTCTATCAGCGCCGGCAGAGCTTCGTCAAGCCGCACGAACTGATCATCGCAGTCGCCGCTCTCGCCAGACATCTTCCACGTGCTAATGCGTCTATGCGACGCATCTCCCAAAGCCATGACGAAGTTGAAGGCAAGCACCGTCTCGCCCATGCCCGCAAGTTTCTTGGCGGTATTGAGATGCTTGGCGGCGCTGGTGGCATAATTGCTGATGGTGATGGCGCGGCTGTTGGGTGACATTGCTTTGACCTTTTTGTCGAGCTCGATGTAGCGTGTCTCGACGATTTTGAGGGTCTCTGTGTACAGTTTCTTCGCTTCTTTGGTCATGTTGGTGGACTTGGCTGGCGCTGGCTTGGGAGCTGCTTTGGTCTGCCTTTTCTTTGCCGGCTGCTCGTTGGTCTTTTCTTCGCGGGAGACATCGTGAAGAGAGGATGCTTCAGTATCGCCGGCATCATCCCGCTTGCGCTTCGAAGGCGCTGGAGGCTGAAACCAGGTCTGCAGCGGTCCAGGACGATATGCTATTGCGTCCGCCATCGTTATTTGTGGGAGCTGTGTTAGGGGGAGGAAAGCGTTGTGTAGGGAGTTGGGAGGTTACGCGATGTGGTTCAGTGTCGATGACGAAGACGCGACCCGCGTGGAGCTAAAGGCACGTTAAGGTCTACTGTAGCCGCTGTGACCAATGCGATTCGTTTCCGTAGAAATTCGGCGGCTTGAGGTCCGTCGGTTCGGATCAATGGGAGTCCGAAAAGGAGTTAGCCCCATGTCCGCTATCCAACCACGAGGATGCATGCTTGTACAAGTGATAGATAATGTAGCCGCCAACTCTTCGCCACCTATTCATCCGACTCCCAGTTGCTGGTAGTCACGACCAAGTCATGGACAAAAAGGCGTACCCGCGACGGCTGCTGGAAATGTCGCGGTACGTTCCTTCGTAACCTTGTGAAGCACCATCTCGTCTCTTTGGATGTTCAGGGAGCTGCTTGACCTCATCTCGCGAACGTCTAGTCTTGCCGAGGCAGGAGGGCCAAGAGGAAGCCGAAGAGGTGCGCTCAGCGGATGGGTCACGGTCAATGAGCGACAGTCATGCCTTCACACACCTCGTCCAACAGCGCGCTGCCATCGGAAGACGACTGCATTCACAAACACAAGCCTCGGCTTCAGGTATGGAGGTCAGCCATAGGGTAGACGAGATAATGTTGGTCGCGCAGACCAAGCAATTGGCAGCGTTGATATACATACCTGTACGGGTTATTTGACAGCTTGCTTCCACACCCAGCGTCGACCACGAGGCTTCTTGACACGCTGATACAGAGCGAACTTTGCACGACATCCTCTTGTGGCCGTTATTCGAGATCCAGCCCGAAGAAAATGAAAACCAGAAGCTCGTGCTCAGGCGTTCGACGACAATGCAGCCGGTGCGGCAGCTAGCACGTGTGGTGAAGAAGGCTCGGTATGTCACCCTGGCGTTTTGTAATTAACGCCAGGCCGAAAGACACTGTGATCTATACCATGGCGGCTGAGATAGGCTTATTAATATATTTCACTCCGATGTGTCTGACATGGGCATGGGTTGTGTTGTTCTGGCCGAAAGTTTAGCCTTAGGCTGCACAATGCACGGTCCACCTTGCTGCCTAACTGTCTCCCTAACCTCGCCGAGTTTCAGTCTCGATCTCCTTTCGTCAAACACGCATCTCAAGGACATTTGCATCGCTGTTACCGCCAAAGTCGTTGTGTCAAGAGAGTGAATGTGAAGGCTCAAGTCGAGGTGTCATCGGCTCCTTTGTCCTCTCAAACACCGTTCCGTACGCCGGAACACCGTTCTGTCTATTCCTCAGATGTATGATACATACCACTGCTCGATGGTTTCTGAACGACCAGCCTTGCACCCACGAACAAACTCGAAGATGGCTCCACGCAAGATAAAACGTGCCCCCGCACACATCGTCGAGGACTCGCCACTGCTGAATCTGCCGGCCGAGCTCCGGAACAACATCTACGAGTATGTGGCATCAAACACAACTTCAATTACCATCCGACATGAGGACGTGCTGTACATCTCGCCGATGAGCGCCGTGTCACGGCAAGTGCGAGAAGAATACGAGGGAATCCACCGCACAGAGGCCTCGAAATACGCCCAACACGTCAACATCAACATCGACAACTTCGTCCACGAAGATGTTATGCCGATGATCCATAGCTTACCCGCGCTGGCATCAGGGGAGGAGCGCACGTTCAGGTTCTGCATTCTTCTCACCAACACCTTCGAAAAGTACCTCGGCAATGTTCGCACGCTGGACAGGGGCATCCAAACTGGAGAGGACGATGCCATCGGCACGGCCCGCAGGCTGGAGTGTGCGTATTCGATCCTGTTTGACCACAAAAGCTTCGATGTGGGGTATGCGCGAACCGTGGTGGCGAGGTTAAGGTGGTCGTACAAGAAGAAGAGCCACCAGCCGGGTGCGCTGTGGGAGTGGCCGAAGATTGAGAAGGCTATTGTGCAGGCCTTCGAAAGGTATGACGCCAGAATGGGACCGAGCAAAGGTGGGAAGCGGGTGCGCAAACGGAAAGCTGCCCATGAGACCGCGGTGGAGGTGAAGGCGGTGGGGAAGCGTCTGAAACGGAACAAGGTTCAGTGAAGGGAAATGTGTGAACGAGAGGAGCGCGGGCGATTGGACAACACAGGCAGCCACGCCCAAGCATAGCTGTGATCGTGCGCAGGGTGGACTCTTATTGTACTTGCTGGCCGCACTTGAGTCCTCGACATCATTCACCGTGCAGCCAAGGTGGAGGGAGGCGCTGCGTAGCGAGTCAATAGCAATGGTGGATGCCAGAAGAGCTCGGAGGCAGGCCCTTTCCGATAGCATTCACTTACCCAGTCGATGCGCATTCGCTTCAACTTACGTACGTAGTGCTTCCCCCTTCCTCTGAATACCGCTAAGACCTGGGAAGGTTCTTTGTCTAGCGGCCGTCTTGCGACACGAACACTGTTGATCTTCTCGCTCCAGTCATCCAGTCAGTTCAAACTGTGAGCCCTCAGCATCCATCCCAACTCGCATCGGAAGACTCGTGATCAACACCATGGCCAAGCAAAAGAAAGCGCTTCCAACCACGCCGGTGCAGTCCCAGGCCTCGCAGCTGCTCAAATTACCGCCAGAGCTACGCAATACTGTCTACAACTACGTCGCTCAAGGCGAGAGCACCTCCACCATCCATCTTGGAACTGGAAAAGAGCCGCAGCACCGCGTTCACGACCCGGCATTGGCAAGAGTATGCCGGCAACTGCGTCAGGAGTACAAGAGCATCTTCGTGACAGAGGCTCCACGATTCGCCACCCGCCTCGTCGCCCATCTCGTCAACTTTGACGCCAGCGGCCTCGTGCCCGCCATTGCAGCGATCTCTCGCCCAAGTTCAAGTGTGACTCGAGCATACACGCTGCACATCGAGCTCAACAACTTCTTCGACGTCCATGCGCTGTTCTGCCTCGCGTTCGGGAGGCCCACAGAAGACCCCACAACGAAAAGACAGCTCAAGTATGACCTGATCATCAGCTACAACCCGAAGAGCTTCGACACCGACTACTGCGACAAGTGCCTCGGCCGCAATGCCGGCACGAGCGACTGGGAGAAGTTTCGGGAGGCGTTCGAAGCGGCACACCTGCGGTACGCGGCACCGAAGAAGGCCAAGAAGAGAAAGAAGCCTCAGACGCAGAAGAAGGCTAGTCGCGAGGATGGAGGATGTAAGGGAATGCGCCTGAAGTGAGAGCGGCTAGAGAGACGGTCGGGGGTGCTTATGGGCGATGGTTGGGCTCTGTGAAGAAAGGCAGCGATCGTTGCGCTTCCGCTCAGCGGATTTGTGCAAGCAAAGCAAGCCAGGGTGGTCGGGCGGAACCAGACTGCTGCTGTACGAGACAGGCTGATTCGCGTCAGCATGCCAAACGAGCGGTAGTGTATGGCGGTGGCGAGTCACTTGGGCAGCGGGCAGAGGATGCATCAGCTCCAATAGATACCGATCTTCAAGAGACGCATCGCCCACTCAAGCTCAAAGCAGCGCTGCACAATGTCTGTGAGACGCAGCTAACTCTCATGCAGCAGCTGCTTGTCGAGCTTACGAGCAATGATCCGAGGATCTTCCACTTCTTTTCTTTTCCTTGCTACCAGGCCAAGCATGCAGTCACTGGCCGTCATCGACCACATCCCAGACCTCGCCACTCAATCAAGCTGCGGCCCCAAGCTCCGAACCAACCATCTACGAGCTAGTAGCACACCACGGCGATGTCTTCGTACTGCGATACTCCCGAGTCAACAACCCAAACGACAAGTGGACACGGTCCGACTTGTGGGTTCTGTCGCAGTGGACGCTACCCGGCAATAGCCCATGAGACCAGGCGCTGAGTTAGTTCCCAGCAGACGCCCCCGTGGCAGTGGGCAGGGGCCGTGCAGCTGTAGTCCGACGCAGTAGGTGTTTGAGCAAAGGCTTGCGGGGAGACGTGTCGGCTCGGAAGGGAGGGAAGGGGAGGGGAAGGCGGGCTTGTGCCTGGCATAGCCACAATGGTCTAAGAGAGAGGCCCAACTGCATTCCTAGGGCAAGGTATGGGAGTTTGCACGGTGCAAGCGTCGGAAGCGTCGGCCAACCAGTCGGGAGTATGTAATTGGGGCGAGGCAGACAGTAAAGATTGGCCTACTAACCAGCCCAGACCAACCAGACGAGAACGCGCCCGGCCCCCCGCCCCTTTCCACCGACTCAACCCCGGCCAAACCACTCAGCATCCTCCCGCATCTCCTCAACCCCACGCCCATCAACCCCCATCCTCTCCCCGCCCACCCCGACCCACGCCTCCCACAAATCCGCCCCCAACCCCTCCCCGATCACCCCGCCCCTAACCGCCCCCTCAATCTCAAACCCCACAATCTGATCCAGCCGCTCCAGCCCCAAAACCCCCGCCCGGTTCCCATCCATCGAAACCGCCGCCGAAACCTCCCCGAGCCCGCGCTCATCCAAAAGCAGCAGGCCCCGGCGCCCGCGCGCATCGCCCGTGGCGCGCCAGTCGAAGACGGCCACGGTGTGGAAATCCACGAGCGAGGCGACCGCGAGCTCGTAGATGATGTGGCGGCGATCGCCCTCGTAGTCCAAGCGGCGCAGGCGGACGATCAGCTCGTCGGCGGCATGCGGGGGCGCGGCGTGCGCGAGGCGGGTGCGGACGCGCTCCTCGAAGTCGCGGGCTTCGACGCGTTGCTGGGCAGAGAGTGCTCCTCCCATCCACGGGAGCGAGCCGGCGGCCATGTCGCGGAGGGCTTCGTCCTGGGGCGATCGGCCCGAGCGGGCAAGACGGAACCTGTCAACGGCGTCCCAGTCAATTGGCGATAACGACGGCGCGTATCCGTCGCCTGCCGGCCTGCCCGCACGCAGGGCGATGTCGCGGAAGGCTTCGTCCTGGGGCGATCGGCCAGAGCCGGGGAGATTAAACCAAGCATCGACGGGCGAGGAGGCCGCAGTGGACGGCGGAGGGGTGTGGTGGGGCAAGCTCGACGGGCCGGCACGCGGCGGTATGTGCTGGTGCGGGCGCGTGGTATCGTTGCGGAGGACCGCTTCGCCGATGTTGTACAGGTCGGGGAGCCTGTACGTTCCCGGCGGGAGGCGCGCGGGCGATACGATGTATTGATGGGATCCCTCGCCAGGCGCCGGGTGCGCCACGGGGTGCCCGTGCCCGTGGACTCTCGGGAGCCCGTCACCAGTAAACGGGGGTAAGCCAAAGCTCGAGTTGCAGAGCTGGGTAGCCCATGCTTCCGCTGGCGTGCGAGGAGTGTGCGCCAGGGGGGTTGTGTTCGCCGGCGCGGCTTGATCGTGCACCGCTTGATCACTGCGACCGCCATGAGGAGTATGAGGAAGCACGGAGAGCGCAGTCGCATCCTGCCCCACCGCCGATTCGGGGCTACGCGGAATCTCCTCGGGATCATCCGTCCGATACTGAGCATAAGCCGCCGCGCGCGCTATATGCGTCGCTTCGACCTGACTCAAGCGTTGCGGGCCCGGTACAAGCGTTCCGGTCGTCACGCGATGAGCCAACGACAAGGTCGAAGGACTAGGCGCCGACTCCGCGCTCTGCGGTGTCTCCCCTCCACCACCATGCATCCGACGCTGCTCGAAATGCACGCTGAAATCGCTGGGCGTGAGGGACAAGTCGCTCTGTACAACAGAGTGTGATGGTGTGCCATGGTCCTCGACTAGCAATGGGCGATTGTCTTCCCCAGAAGCTGTGCCGGGACTGCGGCGCAAGGAGTGGCGAGCGGGGTGTTGGTTATGTTCCTCAGCCGGCTCATTCGCCCAAGCCTCCAAGTCCAGACTCGAGATGCGCGACCACGTCCTATCGACCCGTGCCAGCAGAACCTGCGCAGCAGCCGGAGTAGCAGGTGCGGTGGCGCCACCTCGAGCGAGACCACCGTGGTCAGGCAACGGAAGTGAAGGATGAACCCCAGGATACCTCTCTACCGGAGCCACCTCCTCCGGCGACCACAGCAGCGGCAGCTCCCCGGGAGCATTCATCTGCCTCTCAAGGACCTGTTCCATGTGCTGCAGATGCCGCTGCATCCCCTCCAAGTCCCCCCGGACCCCGGCGTTCGCCCGCTGCTGCGCAAGCTCCACCTGGCCCTGAGTGTACGCCTGCTCGTAGAGTGTGCGGCGCAGCTGCTCGACCGCCTGCTCGTTCACGTCGCGCAGTCGGTGGCGCTGCGCCCGCTGGTCCCCATGCTACTGGGTCGCGGGGCCTAGCGCTGGCGGCCATACCGCCGAGGAGAACCGTGCCCGCGGCGTGCCGGCAGGTGGTTGGGGTTGCGGCTGTGGGACCAGGGAAGGCGCTGGTCGTGTGTGCAGGCGTGCGAGGCCTTGCTGGCGAGCAATGCGCTGCAAACGGCCTGTTGGTGGAGGTTCACGGGGGGGTTGGGTGATAGGCTGCACATTGGCTGCGTGAGGCCCATGGTACATTCCGTTGGGATGGAATGGTGTTGCGAGAGTTCGCGGCTGGAAGCGGGCAGCGTAGAGACCCTCCCGGACGCTGCTACCAGCTGTGTGAGCGAGCGGTGGCTGTGGCGGGGATGTCGACGAGCCAGGCGAGGTGGCTGCAGAGCCGGAGACCCGTAAATGCTGCATGAGAGTGTCGAGTGGCGAGTACGAGGATATGGGGGAACGTGGCGAACTCATCTGCGCGGAGGGCGTGCGCGGCGAAGAAGCGGGCGAGGAGTTGCCTCGGGTCGCCATGGATGCCAGTCAGTACCTCGTTCCAACCCTTGGAGGGGAAGTTGGGCAAAGCTTCGGTACACGGTGCCCTCGCGCTTTCGCCCTGGGTCTGGGTCTACCGAGCAACGACTGACGAAAACGTTCGGTTCCAGTAGTTGAGTGTTTGGTCCCAGCAATGGCGTGCCTGGGTTTCAGCAATGAAGTGTCTGGTACCAGTATCGAAGTGTCTGGTACCAGTATCGAAGTGTCTGGTCCCAGTAACGAAGTGTCCGGTTCCAGGGGACGAAGTGTTTGGTCCCAGCAACGAAGTGTCCGTTCCCAGCAACGAAGTATCCAGTACCAGTAAACGAAGTTCTCAATCCCAGCAAACAAACTCTCCGCTAACGGTGCCCGGAAGATGCCCGGAAGAATGCCCGGTGGACTCAAAGTGAAAACGATGTGTCTGGCAATAGAAGAAAATCCGTATCTCCCTCCAGCCCTTGCTCCCGTCGTTCCCCGTTTCCCGTCGTTTTCCCGCTCACTTCTCAAAAGCACTCGGCGCCACGGCAACAACGACGATCAAACTGGCGACGATGAGCCCGCACGCGACGAGGCTGACGAGGATGATGCTGCCGCGCGAGGCCGGGAACTTGCCGCGGATGACGTAGTGCTGGCTCTCGAAGTAGCGGTGGAAGCCGAGAAGGAGGATGAGGATGGCTGGAGGGAGACGAAGACAATCACAAGGTCAGCAGAGCTTCTTCTTCTGGAGGGCCTTTGCGTGGAGCTCGGATCGGCGTGGAGATGGGAGGAGAGACGTACAGACACCGAGGAACGTGGCGCCCAGCGGCTTGCCCACCTGGCGCAGTTTGTGCGTCTCGGCAGCGGAGGGGATGGATTGCTGCGATGATGAGGATGACGAAGACTGCTGCTGTAGTCCTGATAACGATGACAATGATGATGTTGCGGCGGTGTCCCCGTCCGAGCTGGCGAGCGAGGTGTTGAGGCGGAAGAGCTGCGTGACGGCGATGCCGATGGAGGCGAAGGAGAGGGAGGTGCGGAGCCAGGCGAGGAAGGTGCGCTCTACGTAATCCCACACCACGTGTTAGCTAGCGGACCATATATGGAAGGGATTGGTGGTGGTGTGGGTGGGTGGTGGAGATGGAGATGGGGGGGGGAAGGTGCAGAGGGCATAGCATACCCAACGCCAAATGATCCCGCGCCGTACTGCCCTTGTTCTCCAACTCGACGCTGCCGTACTTATCCACCAGCACTCTCCACCACCCATCCTGCTCGCTGTCCTCGTTGTTCTCCTCCGCCGGCGTCTGTCGGCCGCGCGTACTGGCAGTCCGGCTCTTGCTCTTGCCCGCACTACTCGCTTTCCGCCGTCTTGGCCCCTCGCCTGGGTCGTCGTGACTGCCGTCATACCCCGCCGTGCCTCCCACGCTGGCGGGCTCAGCGCGAGCCCCGTTAAGGTGTTCCCCGGCCATTGCGCCATATGTCCCCAGCGTCGAATTCCCAGGCCTAGCAGCGCCTATGCGGTCTCGCGGAAAGATGGCGGTGCTCTCGTCCGCACTACTCTCCCCCGTCTCCTGCTCACTGAGCTGCCGATTCCGCACCTCGCCGTGCGGACTCACGTTCGGCGAGTGCCGGCGTCCCATCATGTAGCCGCTGCTGTAACTTCCCGAGCGCTCTGCCTTGCCTTGCGTGATCTGCGGGGAGAAGGAGACGCTGCGCTGGCGTTCGGGCGGCTGGGGTATGGTAGTAGAGCTCTCTGCCGCCGCTGGCATGTTCTTCGGTGACGCGCCGTAGGTATAAGGATTCCGTCGCTGTCCCTCGGTCTGCCTGTCGAACAGATCCTCCCTCTTCCCGCTGTCCGGCGGACTGGCTCGGGCAGCACTCGCCGACGGGAATGCCTTGGTGGACTGGGGGGACCTGGGCGACTTGCTCGACTCGGGCGAAGAGGATAGGATGGGGATGGAAGGGCGGCTGAGGTTCGCTAGAGTGCGCTGGGCAGGGTCGGAAGGGCCGGGTCGCGGCGTGGTAAGGGAGTCGTCGGAGTCGTCAGTGGTCGAGTGCGATTGAGAGCCCGAGGCCGTCGAGTTCGAGACGGGCGAGCAGGGTAAGGGTGCCATTGCAGTGGGGCCCAGGGTACAGTAGTAGAGCTAGCAAAGCTTACACGCTGATGATGATGATGACCGGATCTGAAAGAACGGCCTCGATGTCGTGACCGAGGGGATGACGCTGGGGAGCGTGAGGTATTCTAGAGGAAAAGCAGATCTCTGCTCTAGATAATCTTTTCACCATGCACATGCACAGGCCTGCCTCGGTTGCTCTCGGTCGACCACGCGGCTGCCTCAGCCTCAGCGCTTGGAAGCTCGAAGAGCTCACGGAGTCACGGTGTGGTATGCGATCTGTACCTTATCTGGACTACGAGCACCCTCTTTGGACTGCCGGCGAATCGCTGCAGGCACACCGGCATGCGCCTCACCGACAGCACAACCACAAAAGCAATTGATCGGTGTGGGTGGGTGGGTTGAGATCAGAGATGGCGTGCCCACTTGCGCACCCATCCCATGCCCTGCAGCAGATCGAAGAAGCTCATGATCGGCAGTGGTGGACATGCTGCGGGGGAATGTATCAGAAGAGGCTGAGAGGGGGGGGTCCATCAGGGCCAACCCACATTGCTTGCTACATGAACAACATTGTCTCGACTCTCGTGATCACAGTCATGCATAAAAGCCACTAAAATCCCTCCAAAAGTACACAAGCTCATTGCAGAGTTGAGCGGTCAGGCGGGCTCTGCGGCCCAGCAGAACAGCAGACAACACGTCCCGCCCCTGCCCTGCTCGTATACCCCAAACCCTCGGACGCAAGAGAACTGCCCTCTCTTATTACACCGTGGCGCTCCGAAACAGTGCAGCCCGCGGCCCCAATCTCCACCTTCACCACAATCGACGACTCCACCCCGGACCGCTTCTCATAGAAGGAAGCCCGGGAAGTACGGCGTCGACCTCGTCCAGACCTGCAGAGGCCCGACCGTCCCGTTATCCGCAGCCTTTGCTGGCCCCCCCCCCCACAACACGACGGCATGCTGCTGGCTTCCGCAGCGTCCAGCAACGTCAGCGCCGCACCCTCGCCCGACTTGGCCGCCCAGTCCACGGGCGTCTCGCCACCATTATCCCTCAAGCCGGTGGCGGCGCCCGAACTGGAGCAGCAGCTTGACGAGCTCCTCGCCATCCAGTCCACCGTGTACGGCCGCGGTGTGC